>OY811973.1:13446094-13502536 GCA_963681505.1 Eunapius fragilis | reverse complement strand
GGACTGGAGGGGCATGTGGGAGAGGTTGGTCTTACATAATACACACACACACATGTGTTGACCACACCTCCCTCCCAGGTCACCACAGAGGAGGGACATTCCCTCCCGGATGTGCTCTTCTCTTTAAGTGGTGCTAACTTCAGAAGCAACAACTTCACCAACAAAGATGGAGCACTCACATACTACAACATGGTATGAAATATGTTAGCCAGGTGGTTTGCTCTTAATTTGATAAACCACACCCCCTGGTTTATATGTACCCGTTCACCTGGGAATTAGTAGTTTATACTAATTAGTACATGTACTTTGTACATAACAAGGAATTGTGATCCAGCCTTATGGACAGTAAATATGGCTAGATGCATAAATTTAGAAATGAGCTGCAGATGAGATTAGCTTTGTACACCCTGTGTGTGTGAGGTTAGCTTTTTACACCCTGTGTGTGTGAGGTTAGCTTTGTACACCTTGTGTGTGTGAGGTCCCATATGCCCCTCCAGTCCTCCTCCCCTCCCACATGCCCCTCCAGTCCTCCTCCACCTCCCACATGCCCCTCCAGTCCTCCTTTCCCTCCCACATGCCCCTCCAGTCCTCCTCTGCCTCCCACATGCCCCTCCAGTCCTCCTCTGCCTCCCACATGCCCCTCCAGTCCTCCTCCCTCTCCCACATGCCCCTCCAGTCCTCCTCCCCTCCCACATGCCCCTCCAGTCCTCCTTTCCCTCCCACATGCCCCTCCAGTCCTCCTCTGCCTCCCACATGCCCCTCCAGTCCTCCTCTGCCTCCCACATGCCCCTCCAGTCCTCCTCCCTCTCCCACATGCCCCTCCAGTCCTCCTCCCCTCCCACATGCCCCTCCAGTCCTCCTCCCCCTCCCACATGCCCCTCCAGTCCTCCTCCCCCTCCCACATGCCCTCCAGTCCTCCTCCCCTCCCACATGCCCCTCCAGTCCTCCTTCCCTCCCACATGCCCCTCCAGTCCTCCTCCCCCTCCCACATGCCACTCCAGTCCTCCTCCTCTCCCACATGCCCCTCCAGTCCTCCTCCACCTCCCACATGCCCCTCCAGTCCTCCTCCCCCTCCCACATGCCCCTCTAGTCCTCCTCCCCTCCCACATGCCCCTCCAGTCCTCCTTTCCCTCCCACATGCCCCTCCAGTCCTTCTCCCCCTCCCACATGCCCCTCCAATCCTCCTCCTACCACATGCCCCTCCAGTCCTCCTCCCCCTCCGACATGCCCCTCCAGTCCTCCTCCACCTCCCACATGCCCTCCAGTCCTCCTTCCCTCCCACATGCCCCTCCAGTCCTCCTCCCCCTCCCACATGCCCCTCCAGTCCTCCCCTCCCACATCCCCTCCAGTCCTCCTCCCCTCCCACATGCCCCTCCAGTCCTCCTCCCCCTCCCACATGCCCCTCCAGTCCTCCTCCCCCTCCCACATGCCCCTCTTATGAGTCTTATCCTCCTCCCCTCCCACATGCCCTCCAGTCCTCCTTTCCTTCCCACATGCCCCTCCAGTCCTCCTTTCCCTCCCACATGCCCCTCCAGTCCTCCTCCCCCTCCCACATGCCCCTCCAGTCCTCCTCCCCTCCCACATGCCCCTCCAGTCCTCCTCCCCTCCCACATGCCCCTCCAGTCCTCCTCCCCCTCCCACATGCCACTCCAGTCCTCCTCCCCCTCCCACATACCCCTCCAGTCCTTCTCCCCCTCCCACATGCCCCTCCAATCCTCCTCCTCTCACATGCCCCTCCAGTCCTCCTCCCCTCCCACATGCCCCTCCAGTCCTCCTCCACCTCCCACATGCCCTCCAGTCCTCCTTCCCTCCCACATGCCCCTCCAGTCCTCCTCCACCTCCCACATGCCCCTCCAGTCCTCCTCCCCCTCCCACATGCCCCTCTAGTCCTCCTTCCCTCCCACATGCCCCTCCAGTCCTCCTCCACCTCCCACATGCCCCTCCAGTCCTCCTCCCCCTCCCACATGCCCCTCTAGTCCTCCTCCCCTCCCACATGCCCCTCCAGTCCTCCTCCACCTCCCACATGCCCCTCCAGTCCTCCTCCACCTCCCACATGCCCCTCCAGTCCTCCTCCCCCTCCCACATGCCCCTCTAGTCCTCCTCCCCTCCTACATGCCCCTCCAGTCCTCCTCCACCTCCCACATGCCCCTCCAGTCCTCCTCCCCCTCCCACATGCCCCTCCAGTCCTCCTCCCCTCCCACATGCCCCTCCAGTCCTCCTCCCCCTCCCACATGCCCCTCTAGTCCTCCTCCCCTCCCACATACCCCTCCAGTCCTTCTCCCCCTCCCACATGCCCCTCCAATCCTCCTCCTCCCACATGCCCCTCCAGTCCTCCTCCCCCTCCCACATGCCCCTCCAGTCCTCCTCCACCTCCCACATCCCCTCCAGTCCTCCTCCCCCTCCCACATGCCCCTCCAGTCCTCCTCCCCCTCCCACATGCCCCTCCAGTCCTCCTCCCCCTCCCACATGCCCCTCTTATGAGTCTTATCCTCCTCCCCTCCCACATGCCCTCCAGTCCTCCTTTCCCTCCCACATGCCCCTCCAGTCCTCCTTTCCCTCCCACATGCCCCTCCAGTCCTCCTCCCCCTCCCACATGCCCCTCCAGTCCTCCTCCCCTCCCACATGCCCCTCCAGTCCTCCTCCCCTCCCACATGCCCCTCCAGTCCTCCTCCCCCTCCCACATGCCACTCCAGTCCTCCTCCTCTACCACATGCCCCTCCAGTCCTCCTCCCCTCCCACATGCCCCTCCAGTCCTCCTCCCCCTCCCACATGCCACTCCAGTCCTCCTCCCCTCCCACATGCCCCTCCAGTCCTCCTCCACCTCCCACATGCCCCTCCAGTCCTCCTCCCCCTCCCACATGCCCCTCCAGTCCTCCTCCCCTCCCACATGCCCCTCCAGTCCTCCTCCTCCATCCCACATGCCCCTCCAGTCCTCCTCCCCTCCCACATGCCCCTCCAGTCCTCCTCCCCCTCCCACATGCCCCTCCAGTCCTCCTCCCCCTCCCACATCCCCCTCCAGTCCTCCTCCCCTCCCACATGCCCCTCCAGTCCTCCTCCCCCTCCCACATGCCCCTCCAGTCCTCCTCCCCCTCCCACATGCCCCTCCAGTCCTCCTCCCCTCCCACATGCCCCTCCAGTCCTCCTCATCCATCCCACATGCCCCTCCAGTCCTCCTCCCCCTCCCACATGCCCCTCCAGTCCTCCTCCCCTCCCACATGCCCCTCCAGTCCTCCTCCCCCTCCCACATCCCCCTCCAGTCCTCCTCCCCTCCCACATGCCCCTCCAGTCCTCCTCCCCCTCCCACATGCCCCTCCAGTCCTCCTCCCCCTCCCACATGCCCCTCCAGTCCTCCTCCCCTTCCCACATGCCCCTCCAGTCCTCCTCCCCTCCCACATGCCCCTCCAGTCCTCCTCCTCCATCCCTCATGCCCCTCCAGTCCTCCTCCCCCTCCCACATGCCCCTCCAGTCCTCCTCCCCCTCCCACATGCCCCTCCAGTCCTCCTCCCCCTTCCACATGCCCCTCCAGTCCTCCTCCTCCTCCCACATGCCCCTCCAGTCCTCCTTCCCCTCCCACATGCCCCTCCAGTCCTCCTCCCCCTTCCACATGCCCCTCCAGTCCTCCTCCCCCTCCCACATGCTCCTCCAGTCCTCCTCCCCCTCCCACATGCCCCTCCAGTCCTCCTCCCCCTTCCACATGCCCCTCCAGTCCTCCTCCCCCTCCCACATGCCCCTCCAGTCCTCCTCCCCCTCCCACATGCCCCTCCAGTCCTCCTCCCCCTCCAACATGCCTCTCCAGTCCTCCTCCCCCTCCCACATGCCCCTCCAGTCCTCCTCCCCTCCCACATGCCCCTCCAGTCCTCCTCCCCTCCCATATGCCCCTCCAGTCCTCCTCCCCCTCCCACATGCCCCTCCAGTCCTCCTCCCCTCCCACATGCCCCTCCAGTCCTCCTCCCCTTCCCACATGCCCCTCCAGTCCTCCTCCCCCTCCCATATGCCCCTCCAGTCCTCCTCCCCTCCCACATGCCCCTCCAGTCCTCCTCCCCCTTCCACATGCCCCTCCAGTCCTCCTCCCCCTCCCACACCCCCCTCCAGTCCTCCTCCCCTCCCACATGTCCCTCCAGTCCTCCTCCACCTCCCACATGCCCCTCCAGTCCTCCTCCCCTCCCACATGCCCCTCCAGTCCTCCTCCCCCTCCCACATTCCCCTCCAGTCCTCCTCCCCCTACCACACTAACTGTGCATGACCATTGTAGCATAAGCACAGTGGGTCTATGCAGGATATTTGAGCGTGAATTGAGTCCATGAGTCAAAGTCCTTACCACTACTTGAAACTATACTAGGAATCCTGAAGGCTCTCACAGGGAAGCATTGTCACCGTGTAGGCTGGATTTGCATCTAATGGATGCTAAGGAAACTGAAACAATGTAGTTTCTCTGGATGACTAGCAAATATAATATGATGATAGATAAAAGACAGGCTCTGGGTCATACTTTCAAGGCCATGTAACCGATTATAGTATTATATCAAAATTGTGCGAGTGAAAAAAAATAATTAATATTGCATCTTTCATTTAGTGATATAAATGAAAATCAATTTGCAATTATACACGTTTTACTTACTAAACCTAATTATAACATCAAACATCACTATAAATGGCACGGCTTTTCGCAAGAACAGAATATATAACACCCTTCTTGTTGTGTTTTGTCACATTTGGAGGCAGAGATAGAGTAACATGACTTGTCAATATTGATGTGCCTAACTGGGAGTTGGTCAAATCTGCAGAACCTGATCTTAGTATCACATGTATGTTTACCATCAAGTATTGTGGTAGGGGGAGGGGGACTGGAGGGGTATGTGGGAGGGAGTGGAGGACTGGAAGGGCATGTGGGAGGGGAGGAGGACTGGAGGGAAATGTGGGAGGGGGAGGAGGACTGGAGGGACATGTGGGAGAGGAAGGAGGACTGGAGGGGCATGTGGGAGGGGAGGGGGACTGCAGGGGCATGTGGGAGGGGAGGATTGGAGGGGCATGTGGGAGGGGGAGGAGGACTGGAGGGGCATGAGGGGGAGTGGAGGACTGGAGGGGCATGTGGGAGGGGAGGAGGACTGGAGTGGCAAGTGGGAGAGGAGGAGGACTGGAGGGGCATGTGGGAGGGGGAGGAGGACTGGAGTGGCAAGTGGGAGAGGAGGAGGACTGGAGGGGCATGTGGGAGGGGGAGGAGGACTGGAGGGGCATGTGGGAGGGGGAGGAGGACTGGAGGGGCATGTGGGAGGGGAGGAGGACTGGAGGGGCATGTGGGAGGGGAGGAGGACTGGAGGGGCATGTGGGAGGGGGAGGAGGACTGGAGTGGCAAGTGGGAGAGGAGGAGGACTGGAGGGGCATGTGGGAGGGGGAGGAGGACTGGAGGGGCATGTGGGAGGGGGAGGAGGACTGGAGGGGCATGTGGGAGGGGAGGAGGACTGGAGGGGCATGTGGGAGGGGAGGAGGACTGGAGGGGCATATGGGAGGAGGAGGAGGACTGGAGGAGCATGTGGGAGGGGGAGGAGGACTGGAGGGGCATGTGGGAGGGGAGGAGGATTGGAGGGGCATGTGGGAGGAGGAGGAGGACTGGAGGAGCATGTGGGAGGGGGAGGAGGACTGGAGGGGCATGTGGGAGGGGAGGAGGACTGGAGGGGCATGTGGGAGGAGGAGGAGGACTGGAGGAGCATGTGGGAGGGGGAGGAGGACTGGAGGAGCATGTGGGAGGGGGAGGAGGACTGGAGGGGCATGTGGGAGAGGGAGGAGGATTGGAGGGGAATTTACGGCACAAATAGTGCTTGCCACACACACACATATACACACACACTCAGATGAACCACTCTTGCTGACCTTTATACACTGTGACACCTTATAGAATATCATATTATGATGCTCTAAGCCCTGCTTTATAAAATGTCGCAAAATCTTCTAGTTATAAAACAAAACAGCTTATTGTCTATACGTATATGCCTCTGCTAATAAGGCAACAATACATTTTGCTCTTTAGCTGTGAACTTCATATCCACAGCTTCACAATGGCTGCAACTGCCAAGGCTCCAAGCAGCAATGATCCACTTACAACCACTGTGGGGGAGGGAATGGGGAGGAGGATTATGTCGTGAGGGAAGAGGATGGAATGGGGAGGAGGATGTCGGGAACAGTTATTATGAAGCAGGGTATAGATGTCTTCATGGAGTATCTCAACTTGCCAGCATGTTCAGTATAAGAGTGCACCCTTAGATTACTATATTGCAGTTGTAGATTACTAACTCACCTGTAGATCTTGCATTGCCTGAGAACAATAATAGACATGTTAACAGTTGGCACATGGTTGAGTGCAATATGTGTGCATAGCATGCCAAATAAATATGACATGAACATTTCATTTTACTTGTATTTAGATGGATGAACATTTTAAAAATGGACCAGACCTATAGATATGTATTGGCATTGGGGGTAATTAACTGATGTGCCACTGGGAATTAATAACTTCAACAACTAACAGTCGGGCGTTTCCTAACTCATTATAAGATACATAAAATCATTACTTCAATGACTGGTATAATTATACCATCAATGGTGCATGTGCGGCTGATTAATGAAATAGCCTCTTATTTGTTGGTCTTCTCATTCAAATCCATTTTGTGCGGAATAATATGAGTCAATACAATAACCTTTTAAAACCCATGTGTAACCATAATTACTATTGTTGTCAGGTTCAGTATACTAGTTATATGTTTAGATTACTATATCGCAGTCATCTAACTCACCATTGACAACATATGCATAAAAGCTACTTTTAATGTGTTATCTAATGAATAGACCAGGTAACAGTAACTATGAATGAAGTATGAACGTGACATCACATACAATGTGTGAGTTTAGACATTTTATAGTGGTTCAGGTGATACCTCCCATGGAAGTTGTCCTCTCTAGAACAAATCCCAATTATTCGTAACCATGGTGAGCATAGAATCACACTGCTGTACACTACATACAACTTTTTTTAAACACCCCACAATACACCATGTCTAACCATAATTGTAATGTCCTCAGGTTTAATATAGTTACATGTTATTAAGTGTTTAGACTACTCTATCGCAGTCATAGATTACTACCTCACCATTTGTTGTTGTTGGTACACTAGGACCTGGAAGAACGGCAAGAGACATGTGACGAGTGGGCGTAACATGTAACTGACAACATATGTATAAAAGCTTCTTTTAATGTGTTATCTAATGAATAGACCAGGTTAACAGTAACCATAATGAAGTATGAACGTGTGTATTACAAGACATCACATACAATATTGTGGTTCAGGTGATACTCCCATGAAAGTTGTCCTCTCTAGAACAAATCCCAATTATTTGTAACCATGGTGAGCATAGAATCACACTGTTGTACGACTACATACAGCCTAACTGATGGACCCCTACACACAGCCTAACTGATGGACCCCTACATACAGCCTAACTGATGGACCCCTACATACAGCCTAACTGATGGACCCCTACATACAGCCTAGCTGATGGACCCCTACACATAGCCTAACTGATGGACCTCTACATACAGCCTAACTGATGGATCTATTACGGTTATTGCATGGTCAGGCAAATATTCACTAAGAAAACATGGGAATGGTGTGTAAATACACAATTGTACACAAACCCATACATTGAACAATCTTCAGGGTAGGTTGTCTCCCAGCACAGTTGATGGCCGTCACAGTGATAGAGTCCCCAGGTTTGATGACGCTGATATTGGTATTTGGAATGGTGTATGCAACTAAACTTCCACTGGGTAAGGCCGACACGTTGACTGCATATGACGCTGTTCCACTAGTGGTATTAATCATGTAGCTCGTAGGGATGCCACCAATGGGTGAAGGATCCACTTGTATGGTTGCTGATGTTGTGTTGCCTGTACACACTAGAGTCACCATCACATTAGGAACAGCTGGAGGAGCTGAGGAAGTGAGGGAGATTTCACAACAACTGTAGTTAGTACGTAATGTCCTACATATATAACTTATGTGTCATGATTTGTTTAACCTCCCCTCTGTCACGATGTTGTTGCTCTTGGCATTGGTCTGGGGCCAGGGTAGGCACCACCTATGTGTTTTTGGGTGTGGTGATGTGGCACCACACCCACTCATACCATGCCATATCCCTGCCCACAGAATTACATCATGCTTTGCCTGATGATAAGAGAGGCAAACAAAAATTTTTTTTTGGACAACGCATCTTCACTGACAGGTGGCACCTCTGACAAGC
The DNA here is from genome assembly GCA_963681505.1 of Eunapius fragilis. Taxonomy (NCBI): domain Eukaryota; kingdom Metazoa; phylum Porifera; class Demospongiae; order Spongillida; family Spongillidae; genus Eunapius; species Eunapius fragilis. The sequence goes on along the minus strand of OY811973.1, from coordinate 13,494,245 downwards.
ACATACATGCCACCTCTCATGTGATCGTCGATGGCGACTGGACGTAGTTCTGTTAATTAGTTTTAAGTACCTAGAACAGTGTTTTCTTAATTGCATAGACTATAAGCTATATGCAAGCAGAGAAGAAGGGGAAGAAGGAGGGGGAAGGGAGGTAAGGAGAAGGGGAGAGGGAGGTCACTGGCGGACGGAGAGGGGGGGTTGGGGGGGTTGCAACCCCCCCTTTCCTCCTATTACATAATACGCAAAATGCGGCATAAGTAAAAAAAACTCGTAATTTTTTCATGCATTTTAGCACACTGAATTAACGTTTTCAAAAGCTTCCGCGCTCCGCGCGGGAGGGGCACACCCCCTCCCGCACCCTCCCCCTTTTGGTGATCCCCCTCCACTACAACCCCCCCTTTCTTTAAATCCTGCGTCCGCCACTGGAGGTGTAGGGATGGAGGGAAGGAGGAGAGAGGGAGGTGAAGGGAGGGAGGGAAGGAGAAGAGGCAGGTGAAGGGAGGAAGGAAGGAGGAGAGAGGGAGGTAAAGGGAGGGAGGGAAGGAGGAGAGAGGGAGGATGTAAACACTCTAGCTTTGAGTGATTAGAGCAGGCTTTGAACAACCACACAAACACACACACACACACACACATACACACACATACACACACACACACTCACATACAGTAAACATACTTTTGGAGAACCTTGCACTGCCATATGAGATTCCATTTGGAGCAATGCACTCAATTTGTATCCTTTCCAGATATTTATTTGTTGTGTTAATATAGAGGGTGGACGTGTCGCATGGAGTACTATCCAAGAGAGGGGGCTCACTGATAGTCCAGAGGCCAGGTGTGTTAGGGCAGGTGGCACTGGTACCATTACATGCATAGGCTGTCTGGCCCAGAGTCATGTTGCAGACATTCTGTGTTCCATTGGTGATCCTCCACACTGTCTTGTTGTATGGGTTGAGAGCATCCCCACATGTGCAGGTAGCGACAGATATGGAGGAGCAGAAGCTATCACACATCAAAAAGGAGTGGCCTGTTGTCATGGAGATATGCACATACAATGCGTGGTAAATCACTCTTTTAAAAATATCATATATTCAAAACTTATGAAAGTGAATGTACCTGGTATAATAATAGCCACAACGCCGATCAAGATTAGAACCTATGGGAGGAAGGAGGAGATGGGGAGGAGGTAGATAACAATTCGGCAACGTACCTATTGCTTGCGTTTACACAGCGCTTGTAATGTTTAATTAAATGATAACCACCTGCCTATTGCTACCACTTGCTTTATTACCATGGCTGTTACTGCTGTTCCTACTGTTTTCTGCTGTTTGCTGGTAGGTTACGTTGCGAGGGGCAAACGTCTATCCCTTGCTGGGAGGGTACCTCCTTCCCTCAACCCTCCTCCTCATATTTGACTCGCGCTCGCGTTGTGCTTATGTTGGTTTCGAAATCATTGGGTAATTTACCGATTAGTACCACTTCCTCACTTATCACACACTCCCATCCACAGATATTCCTTAGCATTTGAAGCCCACATTATCTATAGATACTCTTTGTTTGAAAACTCTTACGTAGTATTCCATTAAGACAGCTGTCCACACACTATGTAATGATGCTCAATAGCAACGTGACACACGCATGCGCAGTATAATATTACGTACGGCATTATGGAGTTGGCGTCATGAAACGATTAGCGCATCAGAGATATTATGTGATAGTATTAGACTAAGAGGAGGCTATAGGGGAGGCTAAGGCCATCACTATCGTATTGAGGCCATTGTTTAATAGCAGGATGAGATGGTCCTAATGGTTGCAAGGATAGGCTGCATTCCTTAACTTTTGTCTGGCTGCATACATAATCGTCCTAGTTTAATATAAATTTTACTTGCCACCATCGAGCAGGTGTGTGAGTGGCGGTAGAAGAGACTAGGCATTAGAAAGATCGATGCGTTGGAGCAAATGTAAGCCTTTTAAACAGAATACTGACACACAACCCATACAGTCATGGGGAGGAGCCGATCGAGCCAGAAGGGTTCGGGCATTGTAGCGCATCAGGACCGTACTGAGGCAGCAATACATTTCATTAAGGTTTACAGATGAGGGGGCGCATAACTTTGATGTCCTGCAGATCGTGACAGCGTCCAGTTATGTAATGAAATGTATTATAACAAAAAAGACCCTGAAACGAAGCGAGCAAAGAAAAGGGCAAAATACGACGAAGACCCTGAATCAAAGCGAGACGCTGAAAGAGCACAGTACCAAAAAGACCCTGAATCCAAGCGGGTTGGTGAGCGCAAACGCTACCTTGCTCATGCTGAAGCAAGAAGAGCCGTTAAAAGGGCTAAATATTCAGCATGGTCTGAGCTGATCTAAACACTGCCTCCCAAGTCCTGAACAATAAGAAGTCAAAGATTAAACGGTGAGTCCATGCATGTAATACTGTATACTGTAGCAAGTACTGTGGTGAAATAAGAGAGTCAATTAACTGAGCATTCTGTTATATTTAACTGTAATAAAAAGTTAGGTGTGTAATAATTTAAATTTACTTAGGTTTTGTCTCTTTGAACCAAGAGATGATACAAGGCAAGTGTATTACATGTTGCTTGAAAAGGCAAGTGTACTCGTGAGGTAAAGTAAAAATAAAATAGCCTGTGTTTTATATCAATTATCTCTGGTTTTACGAGCTCAAAGCATGTGTACAGTTGTCTATATATGTGGGTGAGTGACTGTATGTGGCCAAAAGTAGGCAACAATGAGTGAGTGTAGGGACTCATGACACCCCTGCCTTGAGCGGATAATTCATGTATTTCTGATCACACAGATTTACATGGGGGACCTATTCCCTTGGCTAACATAACAGCAGACATTGTATCAGAACTGTTATGCTAAGAGATGAGATTGAAAGTGGATTGTTCCAATTGGATGTGACATACTGACTCCATTGTTTCTTTACACGTTTTGATCCAGCTATATATTCATTTACATGTAAATGCATGTAGCAGACCGTTCACCGCGCTAGAACTGTGTATGAACACCCCTCAATATAACACGAGGAATTCATGACAAAGGGTTAACGGGGGGGGGGGTTATATATTGGGGGATGTGGCATACCATCCTGTTCCACGCTTCACACATGTCATTCAGGCCTGCCTCAGCTTCCTTCAGGTGTTACATCAAAACCTTGTAGCTGTTGACAAAGCTTCAGCTCTAGCTGGCTCCTCTGATAACGTAGGTCACACTTCCTTCAGACATATGCTGCCAGGAATAATATGGCGTATAGCACAATACATATGTTTTTGTTATTTAAAGGGAAGGTTACGTAACTTACGTGCGAAAGGTTATATGTGTATGCTTAGTATCTGTCCTTTATAATTAGCGTGTCCGTTTGCTTTAATTGGGACCTACATAAACCTTCCACATGTAAATTGGCATGTCCGTACGCTGATTGATTGTCAAGAGACGGGGGTACCTAAGAGCTAGTCTCGTCCCAAACCCTACTACGTAATTGGGTCTGGAAATGAGGCTGTCCCTTCAAGACAACACGTTTTGCGAACGGTTAATCTACACAGAAGCCACCTAACCAATCCCTCTGCATGATAGGGGGAAAAAAAGGGAAACAAGTCGATTTAAAAAATTTCTCTTTGAGAAATAGAGTGGGATGTAGGATTGGGATTGGTGAGGATGCTCTCAACCCATACAAAAAGACAGTGTGGAGGATCACCAATGGAACACAGAATGTCTGCAACATGACTCTGGGCCAGACAGCCGGCCTAGCCTAGCCCATGTGTGTAATGGTACCAGTGCCATCTGCTCTAACACACCTGGCCTCAGGACTATCAGTGAGACCCCTCTCTTGGATAGTACTCCATGTGATACGTCCACCCTCTATATCGACACAACAAATAAATATAATAGCACCAAGCCCCCCTGCATTATGTCACGAACGAGCCCCCCTGCATTATGTCATGAACGAGCCCCCCCCCGAATTATGTCATGAACGAGCCCCCCTGCATTATGTCATGAACGAGCCCCCCTGAATTATGTCATGAACGAGCCCCCTGAATTATGTCATGAACGAGCCCCCCTGCATTATGTCATGAACGAGCCCCCCTGAATTATGTCATGAGCGAGCCCCCCTGCATTATGTCATGAACGAGCCCCCCCCCTGCATTTTGTCATGAACGAGCCCCCCTGAATTATGTCATGAACGAGCCCCCCTGCATTATGTCATGAACGAGCCCCCCCCTGCATTTTGTCATGAACGAGCCCCCCTGAATTATGTCATGAACGAGCCCCCCTGCATTATGTCATGAACAAGCCCCCCCTGCATTATGTCATGAACGAGCCCCCCCCTGCATTATGTCATGAACGATGATGAATTAGCTTCATTTCCAGAAAAATATTGGTGTTCAGCTACGGTTAATCATGAAGAACATGCACGATCTAGAATAATAGGCACAGTCAACAAGCTTTTCGAAAGTGGATGTGGCAACTCCGGATCGTGATTTCTTGGCCTTCTTCATCTGCAATGATGCCCAATGGGGTTTAGAGCATTCTTCGTAAATTGTGACTGCATCCTAGATTGCTAAGAGATTTTCATCGAATTTGAAAGCAAGGGCTCAAACATGGAGCCTGGGTGGATATAAAAACACCTCATGTATTTGTTCCCATAACACTTCAAGGAACTAATCAAAAGCCTGAGCCATCCAGACAAATATATCACAGAGCATTGTGGTGTTCTTAATAATCTTCTACCAGGAGACCTAATTCTCGCTGACAGAAGTTTCACAATAGAAGATAGTGTTAGTTTGTCCTGCCCTCCCTTCACAAAAGGAAAAGGGTAACTATTGTGTCGTGAAGTGAACTGGTATCATGAAATAAAAGGTTCCAACGTATCTCTGGTTAAGTGCTTCTCTCGCAGCCACACAGGCAAGAAGTTGTGTTTTTTCGCAATATTAAATTCAACACAAGTGGAATGCACTGCACTAAGCACATCAACTGACAATACTGTCCACACGCAACAGGCTATCTCCTCCGTCCCATTGAGGGACTGATGCCACTCCCCCCTCTAGGGACCAGCAACCTTTGCAAGTAGCCAAACACCTTGGCAAAGTTGGCCACGATGAAGACAAAGGCAACAGCTCCAAGCAGACCCAACAGACTACCCTGAGTGTTCTCCTTCTCTATTGTACGCTCCTGTAAGGGGATCATGATGATGTCATCACATTGAACACTAACACTGTAGGAGGGAGTAAACACCCTCATTGGCTCTGCAGGGGAGGGACACACCAGCTTTCAATGGCTGCAGCGTACAGACACTAATGTCAACAATCAAACATCACTAGAATGCAAAAGTTGCAAGCAAAAATCTTTGCTTCCCTGGGTCCATGGATGGTAGATGCCCAGGACATTAGACATATTAACAGTACTCTTACAACAATGTGGATTTTTATCATCTCCCTAAATGCCTGGATGGCCGACCACTAATGGTTTAAAGACAGGCCATGTCACAACAATTAGGAAGGATGGGTGGAGCAAAAGATTACCAGCATCCCCCCCCCCCCCCCCCCATCCCATTTCCCCCTTTGGAGATATTAGCAGTCAATATGATTCACAAGGTCATTTGGTTAATTCTCAGATGCCTACGCTAACATGTCTGAACACTTCTCAGCCAACAACAAAACCCAAAGAAGTATTTAAAGCACAATGAAGGACAATTTTAACCTTACACAAACTTGTGAACTGTACAAATACATGTACTGTCGCTATGACTACTGGTCAAACCACACCCACCATTACAAAGTATTTGATGTCCCTAGTAAATGAGGTCCCCAGTTAATGCTAATTGGTATGCAAGACAACAGCATCACCACAGCCTCACTGTACACACTACCACAGCCTCACTGTACACACTACCACAGCCTCACTGTACACACCACCACAGCCTCACTGTACACACTACCACAGCCTCACTGTACACACTACCCCAGCCTCACTGTACACACTACCACAGCCTCACTGTACACACTACCACAGCCTCACTGTACACACTACCACAGCCTCACTGTACACACTACCACAGCCTCACTGTACACACTACCACAGCCTCACTGTACACACTACCACAGCCTCACTGCACACACTACCACAGCCTCACTGTACACACTACCACAGCCTCACTGTACACACTACCACAGCCTCACTGTACACACCACCACAGCCTCACTGTACACACTACCACAGCCTCACTGTACACACTACCACAGCCTCACTGTACACACTACCACAGCCTCACTGTACACACTACCACAGCCTCACTGTACACACCACCACAGCCTCACTGTACACACTACCACAGCCTCACTGTACACACTACCACAGCCTCACTGTACACACTACCACAGCCTCACTGTACACACTACCACAGCCTCACTGTACACACTACCACAGCCTCACTGAACACACTACCACAGCCTCACTGTACACACTACCACAGCCTCACTGTCATTCCACTATGACTTTGTATGGGAACGTACTTCACGCGTTTTCGTTAATAAACTGTCATGGTATAGATAACCCCTTGAGAACCACATGGGTTTGATGATGTGGCAGCCATATTTTATCTTTTTACTAAGTGATGCAAAGTGTGTTACGTATGGAGGGGAAGGGAAAACATAAACACATTACTGGTCTGGACATAGTGGGTGTCATTAGGACACACAGCAGGCACTGTGAGCCTACTCACGTACCTTAGCAGAGGGAGAGAACTCATATTCCCTAAGGAGAGGCTTAGCATAGTATTGGCCAGGGTTCTGGGGAAGGATGAATGTTTACATGGAGAGGAAGGTAGTAGGTGTGATACAATATGGGCACATAACAATTCCTTATTTGGTCTCCTCGCCTATGATCCACATGGGAAAAAACTTATATCATAACATGGTACATCAGCAACCTTTGGGTAACAAACATCACTGCATGGGTGTACAATAACTACTATGATGTCATGGGTGTGCAATAACTACTATGATGTCATGGGTGTGCAATAACTACTATGATGTCATGGGTGTTCAATAACTACTATGATGTCATGAGTGTGCAATAACTACTCATTTCGTACATGTATGGCAAAACCACTGTGCCAACGTAGCCCATAGCCAAAGCTAACCTCACACACACAGGGTGTACAAAGCTAACCTCACACTCAGGGTGTACAAAGCTAACCTCACACACACAGAGTGTACAAAGCTAACCTCACACACACAGGGTGTACAAAGCTAACCTCACACACACAAGGTGTACAAAGCTAACCTCACACACACAGGGTGAACAAAGCTAACCTCACACACACAGGGTGTAAAAAGCTAACCTCACACACACAGGGTGTACAATGCCAACCTCACACACACAAGGTGTACAAAGCTAACCTCACACACACAGGGTGAACAAAGCCAACCTCACACACACAGGGTGAACAAAGCTAACCTCAAACACACAGGATGTACAAAGCTAACCTCACACACACACAGGTGTACAAGCTAACCTCACACACAGTGTGTACAAAGCCAACCTCACACACACAGGGTGTACAAAGCTAACCTCACACACACAGGGTGTACAAAGCTAACCTCACACACACAAGGTGTACAAAGCTAACCTCACACACACAGGGTGAACAAAGCTAACCTCACACACACAAGGTGTACAAAGCTAACCTCACACACACAGGGTGTACAAAGCTAACCACACACACACAGGGTGTACAAAGCTAACCTCACACACACAGGGTGTACAAAGCTAACCTCACACACACAGGGTGTACAAAGCCAACCTCACACACACAGGTATACAAAGCTAACCTCACACACACAAGGTGTACAAAGCTAACCTCACACACACAGGGTGTACAAAGCTAACCTCACACACACAGGGTGTACAAAGCCAACCTCACACACACAGGTATACAAAGCTAACCTCACACACACAGGGTGTACAAAGCTAACCTCACACACACAAGGTGTACAAAGCTAACCTCACACACACAGGGTATACAAAGCTAACCTCACACACACAGGGTGTACAAAGCCAACCTCACACACGCAGGGTGAACAAAGCTAACCTCACACACACAAGGTGTACAAAGCTAACCTCACACACACAGGGTGTACAAAGCTAACCTCACACACACAGAGTGTACAAAGCTAACCTCACACACACAAGGTGTACAAAGCTAACCTCACACACACAGGGTATACAAAGCTAACCTCATCTGCAGCTCATTTGCATCTAGCCATGTTTACTGTCCATAAGGCTGGATCACAATTCCTGGTTATGTACAAAGTACATGTACCAATTAGTACAAAGTACTAATTCCCAGGTGAACGGGTACATATAAACCAGGGAGTGTGGTTTATCAAATTAAGAGCAAACCACCTGGCTAACATATTCATACCAGGTTGTAGTATGTGAGTGCTCCATCTTTGTTGGTGAAGTTGTTGCTTCTGAAGTTATCACCACTTAAAGAGAAGAGCACATCAGGGAGGGAATGTCCCTCCTCTGTGTGACCTGGGAGGGTGGTGTGGTCAACACATGTGTGTGTGTGTGTGTATATTATGTAAGACCAACCTTGATCACTATCTGACTTAGCTTGCGAGCTCTGAAGGAATAGATATCACCTTCCATTGGCTCAAACACATATCCGGCCTTCTCGGCACTCTGCACACACACACACACACACACACACACACACACACACACACACACACACACACACACACACACAGACACGTCATAACCAATTTTTATACCTTTGCAAGCAACCCAAACAGCCTTGATGAATAACTATAGCCCTACTTATTAATATTTATTAATATCAGCTTTTGTATGCCAATTCCCTATGACCACACCCCCTTGTACCTACCACACCCACTTTGCCGGCACTCACCACCAGCACAGACTGTGCCTTGTCTCCGTGCACAGGCCCCACCCTCCAAGCTCCGCCCTGATCCGTGGAAGCTGATAGAGTGTCTGCATCACTGAGCTGTATGGAGATGGTTACCCCGGGCAACGCAGGGACAACATGGCCACTCAATATCAGGCCCAGACTGCCTTGAAATGGCTCCACCAGTTCCAGATAATCTGAAATACATGTGGGCATAAACAGTACGTGGAATGAATGACTTCCAAAGCATCACAGCAGATACGATAAGTAACAGAAGGTTTAAACAAATTATATACATTCTCAGACCACAGCAATGCGGGGGCAGCCTGATAGCACCCTTCCCATCACTGTCCGGTCCCTCCCCACTGTCCCTAATGTCCCCACCTTCCCCATCACTGACTGCACCCTCCCATCACTGACTCCACCCTCCCATCACTGATTCCACCCTCCAATCACTGACTCCCCCCTCCCATCACTGACTCCACCCTCCCCATCAGCTCCCACCCTCCCTATCACTACACACATACCTTGCATAACAGTATGTCTCCTGTAACTAGGCACAAACATAAGTTCCATTGTCTTTGGGGTCAAGTCCAGCTCGTCTCCCGGGCTAAAGGCGGGAATAGAGGACCAGTAATACACTCCGACAAAGTGGACAAGCCAATCAACACACACACACACACACACACACACACACTCACATACACACACACATACATACACATACACACACATGTACGGTGAAGATGTGTGGTATAAGATGAGATGTTAGTTTGGACAAGTAAATACAAACGTTGTCTTTGATGAAGTTGACAGGTGGTTATAAAGGTAGCAATGAAATATTGTGTGCACACATTTGGATAATTAAACTTAAAGTGAACAGTTAATGAATAAACGTACTTCAAAAGGTTGACTGCTTAATGGCACATGTAAATATGGACATGAAACTGAGGAACAAGGGGAGTGTGTGGTTGAGGTATGACCACTTGAGGGAGGGGTGTGTGTGGTAGAGGTATGACCACCTGAGGGAGGGGTGTGTGTGTGGTAGAGGTATGACCACTTGAGGGAGGGGTGTGTGTGGTAGAGGTATGACCACCTGAGGGAGGGGGGTGTGTGTGGTAGAGGTATGACCACTTGAGGGAGGGGGTGTGTGTGGTAGAGGTATGATCACTTGATGGAGGGGGTGTGTGTGGTAGAGATATGACCACTTGAGGGAGGGGGTGTGTGTGGTAGAGGTATGACCACTTGAGGGAGGGGGTGTGTGTGGTAGAGGTATGATCACTTGATGGAGGGGGTGTGTGTGGTAGAGATATGACCACTTGAGGGAGGGGTGTGTGTGTGGTAGAGGTATGACCACTTGAGGGAGGGGTGTGTGTGGTAGAGGTATGACCACTTGAGGGAGGGGGGGGGTGTGTGGTAGAGATATGACCACTTGAGGGAGGGGTGTGTGTGGTAGAGGTATGATCACCTGAGGGAGGGGTGTGTGGTAGAGATATGACCACTTGAGGGAGGGGTGTGTGTGTGGTAGAGGTATGACCACTTGAGGGAGGGGGGGGGGGTGTGGTAGAGATATGACCACTTGAGGGAGGGGTGTGTGTGGTAGAGGTATGATCACCTGAGGGAGGGGTGTGTGGTAGAGATATGACCACTTGAGGGAGGGGAGTGTGTGGTAGAGATATGACCACTTGAGGGAGGGGGTGTGTGTGGTAGAGGTATGACCACTTGAGGGAGGGGGTGTGTGTGGTAGAGGTATGACCACTTGAGGGAGGGGTGTGTGTGTGGTAGAGGTATGACCACTTGAGGGGGGGTGTGTGTGGTAGAGGTATGACCACTTGATGGAGGGGGTGTGTGTGGTAGAGGTATGACCACTTGAGGGAGGGGGTGTGTGTGGTAGAGGTATGACCACTTGAGGGAGGGGGTGTGTGTGGTAGAGGTATGACCACTTGAGGGAGGGGAGTGTGGTAGAGATATGACCACTTGAGGGAGGGGGGTGTGTGTGGTAGAGGTATGACCACTTGAGGGAGGGGGTGTGTGTGGTAGAGATATGACCACTTGAGGGAGGGGTGTGTGGTAGAGGTATGACCACTTGAGGGAGGGGAGTGTGTGGTAGAGGTATGACCACTTGAGGGAGGGGGTGTGTGTGGTAGGTATGACCACTTGAGGGAGGGTGTGTGGTAGAGATATGACCACTTGAGGGAGGGGGGGGTGTGGTAGAGGTATGACCACTTGAGGGAGGGGTGTGTGGTAGAGGTATGACCACTTGAGGGAGGGGTGTGTGGTAGAGATATGACCACTTGAGGGAGGTGGGGGGGTGTGTGGTAGAGGTATGACCACCTGAGGGAGGGGGAGTGTGGTAGAGGTATGACCACTTGAGGGAGGGGGTGTGTGTGGTAGAGGTATGACCACTTGAGGGAGGGGTGTGTGTGGTAGGTATGACCACTTGAGGGAGGGTGTGTGGTAGAGATATGACCACTTGAGGGAGGGGGGGGTGTGGTAGAGGTATGACCACTTGAGGGAGGGGTGTGTGGTAGAGGTATGACCACTTGAGGGAGGGGTGTGTGGTAGAGATATGACCACTTGAGGGAGGTGGGGGGGTGTGTGGTAGAGGTATGACCACCTGAGGGAGGGGGAGTGTGGTAGAGGTATGACCACTTGAGGGAGGGGGTGTGTGTGGTAATAACAATCCCATTATAAGACCAGGGGGGCATTCAAAAGGTTATTTACAATGTGCGTCTCTCTCATTTCCCAATATGTTCCCCCCCCCCCCCCCCCCCCCCCCTCTTTTCCCTCTAATGCATTGTCTCCTTCCCTCCCAACCATACCATAACTTATGTTTTCTTTGACACCCGCTGACTCCTCTCCCACCCAAAATGAACCTTGACTCCTGGGGGACACGCCTCCTTACCAGGCAACGGTCTCTGATCAGGAGAGGCATATGGGTCTGATCTTCTCTCCTCCAACCTCCCCCGTCACTGTGGTGGATACACCCATCCTTAGTGGGGTCACCTTCACCACCACCCTCATTGGTACATACACTGTTCTCTCCCTGTTATATATCATTTGTGTAGTGCAGTAGCAGGGGTTATGGGCAGGATTGGACGATGTAATGTTTTCTTTGTCTTACTGCCATCTGAACGGTTCTCAGTACCACGGAGTTAAGGTCAGGGTCCAATTAATTTTACTATTAATTGGTACGGCAAGATGGACGGTTTTTAACAATTTACTCCTCTCTTTTTATTTGTTTCCCCCTACAGGCGTGTAGTATGGTAATACTCAGAATTCATAAGAGAATGCAATGGAAAGCTTGCTTTTCCCCCTGCTCAATGGATTCTTGATCGGCAATTAACTGAACTGTTGCGGATCTTTGGGGAGGGGGGTGGGGGGGGAGGGGGGAGGGGGGAGGGGGAGGGAGAGGGGGAGGGGCTATACACTCCCTCTCAGCACTCCTATAATATTTTAATGGCGGGTTAGGGTAAGGGATATTTAGGCAATTTGTATTGATAGTTGTGAATAAATAATTTCAACCTCGCCCCCCCTCCTCCTCCTCCTCCTCCTCCTCCTCCTCCTCCTCCTCCTCCTCTTCCTCCTCCTCCTCCTCCTCCTCCTCCCCTGCCATGCCCCCCTCATATGTCCACCCCCTGGTGGTACCCACAATAAAGGCTGACCAGGTCTCCAACCTGAGCATATGTTGTGGGGCCCAGGGCACAAGAGAGAATCAGTGATGATGTGCCGGGTGAAATGTGGGGAGCAGTATGGGATGGGGGGTGCGATGTACGGTCTGTCTCATTAATTAGTTGCCTGTACACCAGATGGTCTCGGAGGAACAGGGGGTTCCATTGCAGTGATTGGAGGACCCCCCCCCCCCCCCCCCCCCCCAAGGATCTGCAAATGGTACTGCTGCCTCATTATTTTGAATCTGCTTATGTCATGGTCCAAGGGCTGGGTATGAAGCAGTCATATGTCCAGAGGGTCCAGAGGGGGCTGAGGTAGGTCCAGAGGGGGCTGAGGTAGGTCCAGAGGGGGCTAAGGTAGGTACAGAGGGGGCTGAGGTAGGTCCAGAGGGGGCTGAGGTAGGTCCAGAGGGGGGCTGAGGTAGGTCCAGAGGGGGCTGAGGTAGGTCCAGAGGGGGCTGAGGTAGGTCCAGAGGGGGCTGAGGTAGGTCCAGAGGGGGCTGAGGTAGGTCCAGAGGGGGCTGAGGTAGGTCCAGAGGGGGCTGAGGTAGGTCCAGAGGGGGCTGAGGTAGGTCCAGAGGGGGCTGAGGTAGGTCCAGAGGGGGCTGAGGTAGGTCCAGAGGGGACTGAGGTAGGTCCAGAGGGGGCTGAGGTAGGTCCAGAGGGGGCTAAGGTAGGTCCAGAGGGGGCTGAGGCAGGTCCAGAGGGGGCTAAGGCAGGTCCAGAGGGGGCTGAGGCAGGTCCAGAGGGGGCTGAGGCAGGTCCAGAGGGGGTTGAGGTAGGTCCAGAGGGGGCTGAGGCAGGTCCAGAGGGGGCTGAGGTAGGTCCAGAGGGGGCTAAGGCAGGTCCAGAGGGGGCTGAGGTAGGTCCAGAGGGGGCTGAGGCAGGTCCAGAGGGGGCTGAGGTAATTCCAGAGGGGACTGAGGTAGGTCCAGAGGGGGCTAAGGCAGGTCCAGAGGGGGCTGAGGCAGGTCCAGAGGGGGCTGAGGCAGGTCCAGAGGGGGCTGAGGCAGGTCCAGAGGGGGAGGTAGGTCCAGAGGGGGCTTCTCCAGTCACATATGGCACAGACAATACCATTAATTATGGATATGATTTGTGACCCCCCCCCCCCCCACCACCACCACCACCCCCGGGTTTAGTAATACTATTTCATACCATGGCTTTCTAAATAGTCACATTTTTGATGGTTATAAAAAAGTTAGTGTCAAACCATCTCCTCCTCCCCAGTCACACAAACTTACCTTGACATCAAACCCAGTGACAACCAGACTGCCTGAAGGAACTTCTACTGAATCTGCCACAACCTTCACCGACACATCAGTCTGTAAGCCAGATGAATATGCCACACCCACAAACATATACACACACTCACACTCACACACACCAATCCTCTGGTAATACTTCCTACACTACCCCCCCTCCCCCCCCCCCCCCCCCCCCCACACACACACACACATCAATAAAAGTACCGTTTTCTAACACTCCAGATTGGATGAGAAGCCATTACCGTACTGGCATAACGTAATGGCGGAGAGAACTATTTGGCGGAGCCAAAACTATTTATTTTAACTAATTGGCGATTTGTAATTGGCCGAAGTCTCAGAATCTTTAAATTTATGGCGATTTATAATTGGCGGAAATGAAATGATGAATGTTAGCGTAGCTGATTTAGACTGAATAGGCCGAAAAGCACCTGCTGCCTCCGCAAAGGCGGCAGCCAGGGCTGCATCCTCCTCCTCATTCCCCATTGGAGTGAAGTTCGTTGTCAAACTCAGCATCAGAAAGATCTGAATCGGATTCTGATTCAGATGCACCGTCATTGAATCGACTGGTGCACGGGTCAGCCGTCGGGGACGTGTATTGGTATCAGTTGAAGAGAAGAAAGGAATTATTTCGTATGGCCGACCCGCTACCGGGTATATAGTAGTACCGGTATGAACACTACAGGCGCCGTATGGATGTGCTTTGTACATTTACATGTACGGTAATCATTTAGCAGGGCAAGATTAAGGTCTAGGGATACTTATACAATCATGTGCGTAATGTCCCTCCCCCCGCCCCCTTCCGCGACGCCGTGGATTCGCTGATAACATGTTGGCGGAAAAAATTAATATTAAGTTAATGGCGGCACAGTTGGCGGAGCCTTCCGCCAAATAGTTGCCGCCAAAACGTCTTGTCAGTACGGTAGTGTGTATACATGTAATGGTTAGTTAAATCAAACTGGTTTTCTGATCCGTTACCATAATGAAATGTTTTACGTAGGCTTTGTTGACGTAACCGTAATCGACCCTTAGTGGCATAATGAATGACGGTCGATACTGTAGGGTCAAAAAATTTCGGACGGACAAAATTTTCGGATGGCAAATATTTTCGGATATTTGCATATTCAAATTGCGCTAAAAAATATCAGAATCCCAGCATTCGAAAATAGTTTCGCGTCCACTCTAATTCGATTTCTACCGCTTTTGTGACAGCTGTATATTATATCGTACATACACATCCTAAAATATCTCTTATTACGGTACTAAACAACCATTACGCAAAAATTGTATACGAAATGCAAATATTTGCCATGCGGCCCTACAGTGATACAAGCCGTTACTGTACATGTACTATTGAAGAGGGCACGCAAAGATGTTTCTAGGGGCTGCTCGGTTGAGTGGAAAATGACACCTCGCTGCAGCGAAAAATATCCCAGGCATACAAGCCTAGAACCAGGCGTACAGCGCACACGAGATACTGTAGTTATGAACACATCCCTTTCCTCCCATCCCAGGGCGTCGCAAGTACGTGTTAAAACTGGAGCCGCCTTTTGGTTGGACATAGTTTTCTTCACTCGCAGTGGAGGGGCACAAGGTGTGGGAGGGGTAGGTCTCCACCCACTTCGGCTAGGGGTATGGGGGACATCGGGGAGCTTTTTTGGTGTTTCCTGGACCGGATATTTCCTAGGAATACTACCTCCGCTGTCATGCACTGGCAGCCCCCTTCTGTACGCCGCTTTTTGCGAACAACTTCGCCCGTGTATTTGTTGTAATTACAATGTTATGAAAATTATATCAGAGATAAATATATAGTATATATTATCTCTGATTATGTCTAACCCTATTATCTATGGTCAAAACATCTGGAAGCGAGAACGCACAAAGCAACCACATTCGTAAACGCCTTGGGCATATGATGGTGCAAACAAAACAAAACAAAATAAAGCAAAAAACAAACCATGGCCAAACCATGCAGAGATAATATATATATATATATATATATATGGTCAAACCAAATATGCAATAAGCAGCTCCTGAGAACATCATTATTACAACGATTCATGATTCCAACTATGACTTCCGCATGCGTGTGTTCATTACCTTGGATTTCATACTTGCTTGCTTGTGGTACATAATCGTGCGTGGACATGCATGCAAATCAAGTTTTATCAATATGAAGACATTGCAAGTAGTAGTTTTTGTACTGCTTCTAAACTTTCAAACGCGTCTCGCCTACCAACCTCAGTGTTTCACTACTACAGCTAGCATATGTGTGCAGCGATCGACTGTGTCGAACCAGAATATCGTGACTCTAGTGTGTAACCTTGGAGATGGGTGGCGCGGAGCTGAGTACTTTAAAATCGAAGGTTCCGGTGGAAGGATAGTCAGCAGGGATTACCCAACCGAAATGGAAGGCAGACTTCTATACATGGTACTTACCGTATCAGTAGAGACAGAGGGCACGTACATATGTAGGGATAACGCCAGTAGCAACAGTCGTTCAACCAACAATGTTACCCTCTTCGGTAAGCGCTTCCCCCCTTCCCCTTAGTATCGTATTTTATTATTATAATATTTTTTTGCGCAGTGTATCCGGAGGCCATACCTTACAATAACGTTACGCGGGTGCTCCGCGGACAAACGGCGGAACTTCGTTGTCCCATCAACTTAGGGAGGCTCACCGGTGTAGTTACGTGGATAAAAACCGCCCCTAGTCCTACCATCCTTCCTAATCTCTACAACTACCCAAACTATAACCTGGTGATTGCAAGTGCAGCCACCAGCGATGGCGGGTCTTACAAGTGCAGAGTACAGCTGACGGGCAGTCAGGAAACGAAGTACTCGGATGTAGTGACACTGGAAGTCCACGGTGAGCGGCTTCCATTAGGTTTATCACGACTCGGTTGAAAACTGTATAGTTATAAAAACTGATGTAACTCATAGTCTCGTACCCAGACCGTCTATGACGTAAGCGATTATCGCTGTAAACAGTATAATCACTACGTCCAGACGGTCTGGGAAACAAGTCAAAGATTTTTGTTCCAGCGTCCCTGATTTTTGAAGACGCTGTTTATATCTAAATATAGCGTGACGTAATGAAATTAACTCAATTAAGTTGACACCAAAAAGCAATTGCGTGGGCATACTTGTAGCGATTAACCATCCCTACGCTACTTCTCCGCCTTCCCACGCTAGCTTCTCCACCTTCCCTACGCCAGCCTCCCACTTTCCTATGCTAGCCTCCCCACCTTCCCTACGCTAACCTCCCCACCCGCTAGCCTCCCCACCTTCCCTGCGCTACCTCCCCACTTTTCCTACGCTAGCCTCTTCACCTTCCCTACGCTAGCCTCCCCACCTTCCCTACGCTAGCCTCCCCACCTTCCCTACGCTAGCCTCCCCACCTTCCCTACGCTAGCCTCCCCGCCTTCCCTATTCACTAGCCTCCCCACCTTCCCTACGCTAGCCTCCCCACCTTCCCTACGCTAATATAGCCTCTACGCTAGCCTCCCACCTTCCCTACACTAGCCTCCCCACCTGACCTTCCTTACGCTAGCCTCCCCACCTTCCCTACACTAGTATAGCCTCCCCACCTTCCCTACGCTAGTCTCCCCACCTTCCCTACACTAGCTCCCCACCTTCCCTACACTAGTATAGCCTCCCCACCTTCCCTACGCTAGCCTCCCCACCTTCCCTACACTAGCCTCCCCACCTTCCCTACGATAGCCTCCCCACCTTCCCTACGCTAGCCTCCCCACCTTCCCTACGCTAGCCTCCCCACCTTCCCTACACTAGTATAGCCTCCCCACCTTCCCTGCGCTAGCCTCCCCGGCATGCCGCCTCCCCGGCATGCCGCCTCCCCACCTTCCCTATACTAGCCTCCCCACCTTCCCTATACTAGCCTCCCCACCTTCCCTGCGCTAGCCTTTCCACCTTCCCTACACTAGCCTCTCCACCTTCCCTACGCTAGCCTCCTAGTTTAGGGATGGTGGGAAGGCTAGCGGGTGGGGAGGTTACTAGTAGCGTAGGGAAGGCGGAGAAGTAGCGTAGTGAAGGTTAATCGCTACAAGTATGCCCACGCAATTGCTTTTTGGTGTCTACTTAATTGGGTTAATTTCTCCCTTGATCATTACGTCACGCTATATTTAGATATAAACAGCGTCTTCAAAAATCAGGGACGCTGGAACAAAAATCTTTGACTTGTTTCCCAGACCGTCTGGACGTAGTGATTATACTGTTTACAGCGATAGTCGCTTACGTCATAGACGGTCTGGGTACGAGACTATGTAACTCAGGCATATGATTCAAATACGTCGAGCGGCCAATTATACCATGCACGGCCCGCTCACAGCGCAGGTAAGTCAAAATATATTTTACTGAAGGAGCAACCTTAAAATTGTATTTTTGTATGTACCCATTTAATAGCGTATAAGTGACACAGATATTTAGCTAGGTCTAGGATTAGTTTGATTGCATTGTTTGTCTTAACCGTATATTCATTATTAGAATAGTTATTTAGGTTAACAAAAAAAAAAAAACAGTTGTCTTAGGCCACTCCAATAAAATGAAAAGGCTATGTTGGTGAATGTGTGCGTTATAACTGAACAGAAGGGACTGTTCGGGTGGCAGGTACAAGTTGAAAACCTTGATATGACGCGTATACGTACCGTGTGTTGTTTAGGACAAAACTGAACCTTTACCATCACCATCTGGAACTTTATCATTAGTCAGCTGTTTATTTGTATACGCGTTGTTGCAAATGTTCCGATATCCTTTGATTGGAGTGCTTTTTGTATGGATCGTTGCGGCTAAAAGGGACCTAACGTGATATTATAAAATTTTCCATCGGAGGTCGACGCGTGCAATTAATTAAATGTACGCATAACTGTAAGTATATTGTTGTTCTGATATATACATGTATTCCATACACTACGCTGAAAATGGATTAAATTGATCTGTGCCAAACAGATGGTTATGAAGCAATAAGTTAGTGTTACATGTAATTATTTTATAGCAGGGGGGAGGGGCTAAATGGGGGATCCCCCTTCTAGTGTTTTATGGCTTTTTCTTTTTTCCCTTCTTTCCCTCAGTTGATTTGAAAGTAGTTGACGGAGGCCAGACAAAAAGTGTTATCAGTAGTGCAAATCGTTATCCCACCAACACATATTGGTGTAAAGTGCAATATGGCAGCACCCTTGATGGAAGTACCATCCAACCCACTGCTACCTGGTACCAGAACGGTGACCTGCTACCACCTACTGTTAATAAGAAGGACGAAGTGGATACTATAGATGACCTGAATAAAACGCTCACCTCTTACCTCACGATAACTGACCCTAACCCTGGTGTCTATGAATGTCGGTTCACTTGGAAGGGATACAATGACAGCAAAAAGTTCAGTTTTACAATAATTGGTACGTGACTTATGGTTTTTCTATTCTAGTACAACGTTCCCACCCTGTCATCACCACCTTCTCCACCTCTCCTCACCCTCTCCTTGTCCCCATTCCAATCCCTTCCGCCCACTCTCACCTTGTCATTCATCACAAGGGAGGGGAGGAAGGGGCGGAGGAGGATGGTCCCCTAATACATGTACTGCTTCTGAACCCATACCCGCTAATGGAGAGGGGAGGAGGAGCTTACAGCATTCCTTCATACCACCTCCTAATGTACTCCCTGTTGGAAACAACCTGTTGAAAGTCACCCTGATGAGAGGTGGAAGACCTCCCACCCTCACACCATCACTCTCCCACCTAGTCTGGGGACCCGACTGATGGTTGCACTAACAACCATCAATCGGGTCCCCAGACTATCTCCCACCCTATTACCCTTCCCTTCCTCCTCCATCACCTTATCTTATCAGTGAACTATATATATTTCAGAGAAGCCAACAGTCCTTGTCTTAAGAGATTCCAGTGCATTGTATATTAATGTCACCATGGTGACCTGCTACGAACCATGGAGCCTGCTGGTACGGTTCACAGACTCGGTGTCCATGGAAACATCTGAAACTGAAAGCATGACAATCCCAGGACTGGACTCCTCCCTCTACAGGGTCCCATTACGTCAGGTGCCGTCCCTTGAGGGACACACTGTAGCAGTGGCCATCAGGGTGGGTGGAGTCACTGGACCTTACAGCGATGAGATCAAGCTTGCAACCATTGGTAATGTGCACACACATGTGTCAGTGGACATACATGTGTCAGTAACGTTCATGTGTCAGTGACATTCTTGTGTCAGTGACGTACATGTGTCAGTGACGTACATGTGTCAGTGACATTCATGTGTCAGTGACGTTCATGTGTCAGTGACGTTCATGTGTCAGTGATGTTTATGTGTCAGTGACGTTCATGTGTCTGTGACGTTCTTGTGTCAGTGACGTACATGTGTCTGTGACGTACATGTGTCTGTGACGTACATTTGCCAGTGACGTACATTTGCCAGTGACGTACATTTGCCAGTGACGTACATTTGCCAGTGACGTACATTTGCCAGTGACGTACATTTGCGAGTGACGTACATGTGCCAGTGACGTACATGTGCCAGTGACGTACATGTGCCAGTGACGTACATGTGCCAGTGACGTACATGTGTCATTGGTATGAGTGCATGTGTGTGCACGGCATGTGGTATATGTATAAGTGTACATGTGTGTGTGCTTGTATTTGTTGGGTGTGGCCTGACTACCATGTTTGGTTGGGTAGTCAGGTGACAATCCTATACCAAGATTTGTTCTGCTGCAATGAAGAGCGCAGGTCCAATCGGATATCAGCGTTCAAGTGGGTTCATTACCACCCAATTAATGGTTGATGTGACATAATTATGGGTATTTCCCAATTCCGGCTTTTTAACCCTGGCTTGATGGAGCGAACTAGTTTTATTAGCGATTGTGTTGCCAAGGGAGCTGAAGAGTTGGGTTACCCAAGTATGAAGCATGTAGCAATAGTGAGGGCAGAGAGGGAAACCACATTATTACCATGTAACCTAACTCTTAATGTGTATATAACACAGCAATATTAGATAACAGTTCAGAACAAAGGTTTGTCACCCTACTACCCAACCAAACACGGTAGTCGGGACACGCCCAACTATGTGTGCATGTGGAATAGCTGTGCATTGGGGAACAAAGTAGTTTGCACACTTCTGTCTTTAACACCATGCGAAGCGTAGTAGTTGGGGGTTGGGTGGTGATTTATTTAAATACCTCCATCGAATGGTATTCTTCTATCAGTACATATCATTACTTCCTCCGTTGCACATTTATCACGTGTATACTAACCCTCCCACCCACCACCCCCCCCCCCCCTTCCATACCTCCACCAGGATCTCCCACCTGCTCTCCAGATGCACTGTTCAAACAACAGCCTGTATACTGGACCGTACTCCCCAGCTCCATCATAATGCTCCTCGTCTGCTGTGCCATTGGCTATTGCATTGGCTGTCGTGGCCATTGCAAGGGCAGTTACAATGACGGGATATTTTCATGTACTGTAGAGTTCAATCCTGTACAGAGTGATGGTGGTAAAGAGGTAGTTACCACATCCCGCCTACCCCTCCTCCTCCCCCCACCAGTGTACGAGCCCCTCTACCCAGGACGTGGGCTGATGAAGGTGGAGTACTGCTGGCAGGCACGCTACACTATCACACAACAGAACAACGAGGAAATTAAACGTCGTTTTTTATCGCCTGAAGATACCGATGTTCCCTGGCAAGCCAAACCTTTGCCTCTGGGTGAAGATACTGATGATCCCAGGGAGGACAAAGCTCTGGGTGAAGATACCGATGAGGCCATACACTCACACTCAAGCGATATAGATACTGAACATAACCCGAGCTATGGACATACACGTAAAACTCAAAACACTTATGAAGAGGTGACACAGAGCAAAGCTCCGAATGGAGATAGCGATGAGACCACACAATTGATTTAAGTACCCTCAAGCAGTAGAACATAACCCTTAGCTATGAAACTATTGATTGTTAACGTACAAGGCTATTAGATGCTGGAGCAAGTTAATGAATATGTTTGTTTTAATGTTTCTCTGTAATTCACACATGTGATATTGTTTTGTAGTCATTATGTTGTTCTAACACATAGCTTATTGTAATGTATGTGGTCGCGCGTGCGTGTTTTGGTTTCCGGACAGTAATGTATGTACACGTGTCGTATTGGCTTGTCGTCTCAGATGTAAAAGTACCAATTGTGAGTACTCAGCGTACATTACACTTACCCTTTTAAGGACTAACATAATAATGCGCTTCCTTTGAAACAACCTAACCCACAATAGATATTCCAATTCTAGGTGTGTGGTAAGGGTCATTGCGTGACAGGAAATATATCAAACTGCCAGAATGAAAATGCACTACAACCTCTGGGGTTTTTCATGCAACCCCTAGGGTGTTCATAAAACCCTTACGGTTTTCATACAACCCCTAGGGTTTTCATATCACCCCTGGGGTTATTCATTCACCACCTCTTTCAAGTGCCTTTATTTCTTTCATATACCTAGGACCTGCCCCTTCAATGACAAAAATGGCTGAACTTTTATTTGTTATTGCAGTGCACCCTGGGGACTATAGACACACCAGGCCCACTCACTCACATGCACACACATACTCACTGCAAGCAGACTATGGATATAACTAACGCATAACTTTGATATAAAACGCATTCTATAACTTTGGTTTAAATTAATTATGTGCATTTAAACTACAGTTGTAACTTCGGTATAAACGCTGGATTATGTTGCCAAAGTTATAGAGTTGTGTGCGTTATATCCGCAGTTATAGTTTGTATAACCATAGTCTGCTCGCAGTGACTGCAGTATGTGATATCACATGACACTCATGTTGATCACATGACACTCACCTGATCTACCGACAAAGGATAGAGCAGGAACTGAACATTAGCGATGCATGGCACAACCCCCCCCCCCCCCCCCCCCCCCCCCTTTGAGACTCAATGGCACCCCACTCCCACCCCCTTCTGATAAATGCTTGTTAAATTATTTAACCCTGTACATGCGCCTTCTCCCTCCCTCCCTTCTAGAAAAGCTGGGGGCACCCATGCAATGGGTTCCTTCTTGGTTCTTGTGAACCCCTATAACACAGAAAGGAATAAAGTTTGGAGTGACAACAGAATACAAGATAAGGGAAGTGGAGAAGGAGGGGAAGGAGGATGAGAAGGGGGAGGGGGGATTGTAAGTTACTATATGACCATATTATGGTGACAGAAAAGAGTGACCCAAACAGAAAAGGGTTGCCTATGTTAAACTACCCGTACCTCCCAACCTCCCCTCACTACCAGCCTCAACTAGTCTCAGCCCCAGACCATTCACAGCAGTGGCATCACCACTATGTGAAACAGCTGGTAGCAGTAATGTAATCCATCCACTGCTGTGAATAACTGGCCATATATAATGAAACCCAGAAGGCCACTGCAAATGTCCGTTTCACCATCAACTACATTGCTGGGGGTAAGGAGAGGGGGGGGGGGGGGGGGGGGGGGGGGGGGGGGTGTGGGAACAAGTGATACATATCTTTTGCTTGCAAAGAAGAAAAAGTTAACATTTCACGAGCTATATGCGGGTCGCGTTTTTAAAACGATATTTCACGACCCGCGTCAATTCCTATATAGTTAGTAGTTCCTGATATATTTGCGACGGACATTACGTCTTTGCAGCACGTTTGCTATCTAAAATAAACGAAATTCTTAATTTATTTTATCAGGAGCTACGGTAGTAGTTCCTATAAAGGAATTGACCCGGGTCGTGTGAAATCATTAAAAAAACGTATAACTCGCGTACCTAGAAACGGATAGTGTAGCTCTTTGTCTTCTAACTGTTTGTTTTAAGAGAGCAAGAAAGCTCGTGTTTTTTTCTCGTCCCCAGGCCAATTCTTCTCCGTCTTCTTCTAATTCTTCTTCTCGGCCGATAGGAATGGTTTTAAAGAGCGCAAGTTTTAAACCAATCGCTTTAGAATCTCCTGGAATGACATTTTCAGGTATCAGATATATGAATAAAGCATGAAACTGGCATACGTAATCGTTACGTAATATGGAGTGCTACGATTAACCGCTCCCTTGGCGACATCTACATCAGGAACTACGATAGTAGTTCCTATATAGGAATTGGCCCGGGTGGTGAATATCATTTTTAAAACGCGACTTGCGTACATGTATAACTCACGTACCAAGAAACGGATAGTGTAGCTCTTTGTTGCTATCAAACCAGAAGGCAAAGACGGCATTTAAATGTTCCAGACTTCAAAGTTTGCTTTAAGAGTACAAAAAAGTTCGTGTTATACCTCATCCCCAGGCCAATTCTTCTCCGTCGTCGTCATCGCCTTCTTCTTCTTCTAATTTTTCTTCTCGGGTGAGTATAACTCCGGATAGGAATGGTTTTAAAGAGTGCCAATTATACCAATCGCTTTGGAATCTCCTGGAAGGACATCTTCAAGTATCAGATGTATGAATAAAGCATAAAACTGACATACGTAATCAATACGTAATGCGTAGTGTTAAATAGAAGGTTCTCATGGCGACATTTACGTATATTTAGAATAGTGCAAACAAAAGAGGAGAGCTAAACAACGAGACGACGAGTTAGAATTCTCCCGCGTTCCTTACAGTGATCCCAAACAAAAACGGGCGTCTGCAGCTGCTCGTGACGGTAATTGAAGCGGGAGGGGGTTGGCACTTGCCAGTATTAATAATCAATTCAATAAAAAATGATAACAAGTAAAGAAAAACATTCTCTAACGAGAAAGTTGGTGGGATATAGGAATTGGAGGCAATGGTGGTGTTAAAAGGAAGGGAACAAGGTTTTGAGAAAAGGGTAATGAGACAAAAATCCTATATTTAGCACTTCTTTTGGTTCTGTTACATTTACACGTGCTCAATATAGGATTTTTGTCTTATTAACCTTTTCTCAAAACCTTGTTCCCTTCCTTTTAACACCACCATTGCCTCCAATTCCTATATCCCATCAACTTTCTCGTTAGAGAATGTTTTTCTTTACTTGTTTCCTCTATTTTTTAATTATCATTCTTTATCGATTATTAATACTGGCAAGTGTCCCCCCACCCCCCCCCCCTCCACTTCAATTACCGTCACGAGCAGACGCCCGCTTTTGTTTGCCTCTATTTTTTCATTACGATTATTACTACGGCGTTACCCCCCCCCCCCCCCCCCCCCCCCCCGCTTCAATTACCGTCACGAGCAGACGCACGCTTTTGTTTGGGATCACTGTGAGGAAAGCGGGAGAATTATAACTCGTCGTCTGCTCTTCTGTTTTGTTTACACAATTCTAAATATACGTAAATGTCGCCATGGGAACGCTTCTATCTAACACTAGGCATTACGTAATGATTACGTATGTCCGTTTCATGCTTTATTCATATATCTGATACCTGAAGATGTCCTTCCAGGAGAATCTAAAGCGATTGGTATAATTGGCGCTCTTTAAAACCATTCCTATCCGGAGTTATACTCACCCGAGAAGAAGAAGACGACGACGACGACGACGACGACGACGACGACGGAGAAGATTTGGTCTGGGAACGAGGTAAAACACGAACTTTTTTGTTCTCTTAAAGCGAACAGTTTGAAGACTGAAATAAAGCATTAAAATGACCGTCTTTGCCTTCTGGTTCGATAGCAACAAAGAGCAACACTGTCCGTTTCTCGGTACGCGAGTTATACGCGGGTCGCGTTTTTAAAATGATATTCACGACCCGGGTCAATTCCTATATAGGAACTACTATCGTAGTTCCTGATAAAAAATAGAGGAAACAAGTAAAGAAAAACATTCTCTAACCAGAAAGTTGGTGGAATAAAAAGGAAGGGAACAAGGTTTTGAGAAAAGGGTAATGAGACAAAAATCCTATATTTAGCACGTGTAAATGTAACAGAACCAAAAGAAGTGCTAAACATAGGATTTTTATACCAAAAAATAATAATAAATGATAATAAAAAATAGAGGAAACAAGTAAAGAAAAACATTCTCTAACCAGAAAGTTGGTGGGATAAAAAGGAAGGGAACAAGGTTTTGAGAAAAGGGTAATGAGACAAAAATCCTATATTTAGCACGTGTAAATGTAACAGAACCAAAAGAAGTGCTAAACATAGGATTTTTGTCTCATTACCCTTTTCTCAAAACCTTGTTCCCTTCCTTTTTACACCACCATTGCCTCCAATTCCTATATCCCACCAACTTTCTCGTTAGAGAATGTTTTTCTTTACTCGTATATTTAGAATTGCGTAGCGTTATAAACAGATCCTAGATTTGATTGCAGTGCCACGGAGGAGAACCATCTACAAAGAACCCTCCGCCATCCTGCCCAGCATGGACAAGAGTGCCAGACTGACCTTCAGCCTTTAGTGTGTCTCATTGTATATATAGTATTTAGCCAATAATATTTCAACTTGAAGTTATGAAAACAGTTATGAAATTAAAAGTAGCAATATAACTAGAAATACAGATCTACACGTATTTATAAAGCTATGTATGGAACATCTTCTTACACGTACATGCATGTAAAGCTGTTGCAAATATTACATTTTTAGCATCATCTTTGCGATGCGTAAACATGTTTACACCGTCACGTAAAACATCAGCTTTGCTTCGTCGTAAATGTAAGTAAACCTGACCTTAACATCATGTTTAGATCGTGTTTACCGTATGCGTAAATACAATTTTTAATACTAATTAGTGATGGTTGTTTAAAATAAAAAGTAAAAACCATTAGACCAAATAAGCAATCTGAGAACATGTTGGACTCCAACAGTTAGTAATGATGAGTGACTATTAAGTTGCTCAATCCATACAAAAATTAATAATTGACAAGGCATGACATAGCAAGAGGAATTATTCAAGTTTAATCATGTCTTATAACGTTTTAAGTTTTAACCAGAACTAGGGATAGAAATTTTAAAACTTATCAAGGCTTGCCAAGAACAAAGCAGATGTGACTTGCCAATTCTTGTCATGCCAATAATATGTGCAGACATCAAAATTAACTAGAATTCAGTCTCGACATGTGTTGCGTTACCGTAGATGCTTGCGTATTGCAAATTATGCGCGTGTTTCGTTTACCCGGGGGCACGTGCCCCTCCCCTCCCAACTTTATGCACATGTATTTCCCTATGTCTCAGCTGTTGATGGGTGGGACGTGGTAAAGGCCCATTCCTTACATGTATGCGCACCACCCTAATACATAGCTCATCCTTCCACATACTGTAATTGCCTATGTCTAAGCTGTG
Source organism: Eunapius fragilis (assembly GCA_963681505.1). Lineage (NCBI taxonomy): Eukaryota > Metazoa > Porifera > Demospongiae > Spongillida > Spongillidae > Eunapius > Eunapius fragilis. The sequence goes on along the minus strand of OY811973.1, from coordinate 13,467,116 downwards.
CATGCCAACTCCTGCCTTAACCACCAGTTACAATACGTAGACCTAAAGGGTTAACATGTGTAACCCTAAAGGGTTACAATATGTTAGGCCTAAAGGGTTACAATATGTAGGCTTAAAGGGTTACAATATGTAGACCTAAAGGGTTACAATATGTAGACCTAAAGGGTTACAATACGTAGACCTAAAGGGTTACAATACGTAGGCCTAAAGGGTTACAATATGTAGACCTAAAATACGTAGGCCTAAAGGGTTACAATATAAAGACCTAAAGGGTTACAGTAGAAGTAAAGTGTTACAAAACGTAGGCCTAAAGGTTACAATATGCAGACCTAAAGAGGTACAATACGTACCTTTAATGCCAAAGTGGCAAGCAAAAAACTTTGTTTTCCTGAGTACAAAAGAGCCCATGGATGGGAGACAGCCAGGACATTAGACATATTAACAGTACTCTTACAACAGTTCCTGAACAGATGGATTTTTATCATCTCCCTGTGTGCCTGGATGGCTGACCACTAATGGTTTAAAGACAAGCCGTGTCACAGCAATTAGGAAGGCGTGGGTGGATGGATGGAGCAAGAATTAACCAACACCCCCCACCTTTGGAGATGCTAGCAGTCAATATGATTTCTCAAGGTCATTTGGTTAATTCAATGCCAACATGTCTGAACAAAGATCCATTTAAGCCACAGAGGATTTTGACCTTACATAAACTTGGACAAATACAGAGTACATGCACTGTCGCTATGACTACTGGTCAAACCACACCCACGTTACCAAGCATTTGATGTCACGTAGCAAACGAGGTTCCCAGTTAGCGCAAATTGGTGTGCAAGACAACAGCATTACTACAGCCTCACTGTACACACTACCACAGCCTCACTGTACACACTACCACAGCCTCACTGTACACATCACCACAGCCTCACTGTACACACTACCACAGCCTCACTGTACACACTACCACAGCCTCACTGTACACACTACCACAGCCTCACTGTACGCACTACCACAGCCTCACTGTACACACTACCACAGCCTCACTGTACGCACCACCACAGCCTCACTGTACACACTACCACAGCCTCACTGTACACACTACCACAGCCTCACTGTACACACTACCACAGCCTCACTGTACACACTACCATAGCCTCACTGTACACACTACCACAGCCTCACTGTACACACTACCACAGCCTCACTGTACACACTACCACAGCCTCACTGTACGCACTACCACAGCCTCACTGTACACACTACCACAGCCTCACTGTACGCACTACCACAGCCTCACTGTACACACTACCACAGCCTCACTGTACACACTACCACAGCCTCACTGTACACACTACCACAGCCTCACTGTACACACTACCATAGCCTCACTGTACACACTACCACAGCCTCACTGTACACACTACCACAGCCTCACTGTACACACCACCACAGCCTCACTGTACACACCACCACAGCCTCACTGTACACACTACCACAGCCTCACTGTACACACTACCACAGCCTCACTGTACACACTACCACAGCCTCACTGTACACACTACCACAGCCTCACTGTACACACCACCACAGCCTCACTGTACACACTACCACAGCCTCACCTTTACACACTACCACAGCCTCACTGTACACACCACCACAGCCTCACTGTACACACTAGCACAGCCTCACTGTACACACTACCACAGCCTCACTGTACACACTACCACAGCCTCACTGTACACACTACCACAGCCTCACTGTACACACCACCACAGCCTCACTGTACACACTAGCACAGCCTCACTGTACACACTACCACAGCCTCACTGTACACACTACCACAGCCTCACTGTACACACTACCACAGCCTCACTGTACACACCACCACAGCCTCACTGTACACACTACCACAGCCTCACTGTACACACTACCACAGCCTCACTGTACACACTACCACAGCCTCACTGTACACACCACCACAGCCTCACTGTACACACCACCACAGCCTCACTGTACACACCACCACAGCCTCACTGTACACACTACCACAGCCTCACTGTACACACTACCACAGCCTCACTGTACACACTACTACAGCCTCACTGTACACACTACCACAGCCTCACTGTACACACCACCACAGCCTCACTGTACACACCACCACAGCCTCACTGTACACACCACCACAGCCTCACTGTACACACCACCACAGCCTCACTGTACACACCACCACAGCCTCACTGTACACACCACCACAGCCTTACTGTACACACCACCACAGCCTCACTGTACACACTACCACAGCCTCACTGTACACACCACCACAGCCTCACTGTACACACTACCACAGCCTCACTGTACACACTACCACAGCCTCACTGTACACACTACCACAGCCTCACTGTACACACTACCACAGCCTCACTGTACACACTACCACAGCCTCACTGTACACACCACCACAGCCTCACTGTACACATCACCACAGCCTCACTGTACACACCACCACAGCCTCACTGTACACACCACCACAGCCTCACTGTACACACTACCACAGCCTCACTGTACACATTACCACAGCCTCACTGTACACACTACCACAGCCTCACTGTACACACCACCACAGCCTCACTGTACACACTTCTACAGCCTCACTGTACACACCACCACAGCCTCACTGTACACACTACCACAGCCTCACTGTACACACCACCACAGCCTCACTGTACACACTACCACAGCCTCACTGTACACACTACCACAGCCTCACTGTACACACTACCACAGCCTCACTGTACACACTACCACAGCCTCACTGTACACACTACCACAGCCTCACTGTACACACTACCACAGCCTCACTGTACACACTACCACAGCCTCACTGTACACACTACCACAGCCTCACTGTACACACTACCACAGCCTCACTGTACACACTACCACAGCCTCACTGTACACACTACCACAGCCTCACTGTACACACTACCACAGCCTCACTGTACACACTACCACAGCCTCACTGTACACACCACCACAGCCTCACTGTACACATCACCACAGCCTCACTGTACACACTACCACAGCCTCACTGTACACACTACCACAGCCTCACTGTACACACTACCACAGCCTCACTGTACACACCACCACAGCCTCACTGTACACACTACCACAGCCTCACTGTACACACTACCACAGCCTCACTGTACACACTACCACAGCCTCACTGTACACACTACCACAGCCTCACTGTACACACTACCACAGCCTCACTGTACACACTACCACAGCCTCACTGTACACACTACCACAGCCTCACTGTACACACTACCACAGCCTCACTGTACACACTACCACAGCCTCACTGTACACACCACCACAGCCTCACTGTACACACTACCACAGCCTCACTGTACACACCACCACAGCCTCACTGTACACACTACCACAGCCTCACTGTACACACTACCACAGCCTCACTGTACACACTACCACAGCCTCCTGCACACACTACCACAGCCTCACTGTACACACTACCACAGCCTCACTGTACACACCACCACAGCCTCACTGTACACACTACCACAGCCTCACTGTACACACTACCACAGCCTCACTGTACACACTACCACAGCCTCACTGTACACACTACCACAGCCTCACTGTAAACACTACCACAGCCTCACTGTACACACTACCACAGCCTCCTGTACACACTACCACAGCCTCACTGTACACACTACCACAGCCTTACTGTACACACTACCACAGCCTCACTGTACACACCACCACAGCCTCACTGTAAACACTACCACAGCCTCACTGTACACACTACCACAGCCTCACTGTACACACTACCACAGCCTCACTGTACACACTACCACAGCCTCACTGTACACACTACCACAGCCTCACTGTACACACTACACAGCCTCACTGTACACACTACCACAGCCTCACTGTACACACTTCCACAGCCTCACTGTACACACTACCACAGCCTCACTGTACACACTACACAGCCTCACTGTACACACTACCACAGCCTCACTGTACACACTTCCACAGCCTCACTGTACACACTACCACAGCCTCACTGTACACACTACACAGCCTCACTGTACACACTACCACAGCCTCACTGTACACACTTCCACAGCCTCACTGTACACACTACCACAGCCTCACTGTACACACCACCACAGCCTCACTGTAAACACTACCACAGCCTCACTGTACACACTACCACAGCCTCACTGTACACACTACACAGCCTCACTGTACACACTACCACAGCCTCACTGTACACACTTCCACAGCCTCACTGTACACACTACCACAGCCTCACTGTACACACTACACAGCCTCACTGTACACACCACCACCACAGCCTCACTGTACACACTTCCACAGCCTCACTGTACACACTACCACAGCCTCACTGTACACACCACCACAGCCTCACTGTAAACACTACCACAGCCTCACTGTACACACTACCACAGCCTCACTGTACACACTACCACAGCCTCACTGTACACACTACCACAGCCTCACTGTACACACTACCACAGCCTCACTGTACACACTACCACAGCCTCACTGTACACACTACCACAGCCTCACTGTACACACTACCACAGCCTCACTGTACACACTACCACAGCCTCACTGTACACACTACCACAGCCTCACTGTACACACTACCACAGCCTCACTGTACACACCACCACAGCCTCACTGTACACACCACCACAGCCTCACTGTACACACTACCACAGCCTCACTGTACACACTACCACAGCCTCACTGTACACACCACCACAGCCTCACTGTACACACTACCACAGCCTCACTGTACACACTACCACAGCCTCACTGTACACACCACCACAACCTCACTGTACACACTACCACAGCCTCACTGTACACATTACCACAGCCTCACTGTACACACCACCACAGCCTCACTGTACACACTACCACAGCCTCACTGTACACACTACCACAGCCTCACTGTACACACCACCACAGCCTCACTGTACACACTACCACAGCCTCACTGTACACACCACCACAGCCTCACTGTACACACCACCACAGCCTCACTGTACACCACCACAGCCTCACTGTACACACTACCAGAGCCTCACTGTACACACCACCACAGCCTCACTGTACACACTACCACAGCCTCACTGTACACATTACTACAGCCTCACTGTACACACTACCACAGCCTCACTGTACACACTACCACAGCCTCACTGTACACACTACCACAGCCTCACTGTACACACTACCACAGCCTCACTGTACACACTACCACAGCCTCACTGTACACACTACCACAGCCTCACTGTACACACCACCACAGCCTCACTGTACACACTACCACAGCCTCACTGTACACACTACCACAGCCTCACTGTGCACACTACCACAGCCTCACTGTACACACTACCACAGCCTCACTGTACACACCACCACAGCCTCACTGTACACACTACCACAGCCTCACTGTACACACCACCACAGCCTCACTGTACACACTACCACAGCCTCACTGTACACACTACCACAGCCTCACTGTACACACCACCACAGCCTCACTGTACACACTACCACAGCCTCACTGTACACACCACCACAGCCTCACTGTACACACTACCACAGCCTCACTGTACACACTACCACAGCCTCACTGTACACACTACCACAGCCTCACTGTACACACTACCACAGCCTCACTGTACACACTACCACAGCCTCACTGTACACACCACCACAGCCTCACTGTACACACCACCACAGCCTCACTGTACACACTACCACAGCCTCACTGTACACACTACCACAGCCTCACTGTACACACTACCACAGCCTCACTGCACACACTACCACAGCCTCACTGTACACACTACCACAGCCTCACTGTACACACTACCACAGCCTCACTGTACACACTACCACAGCCTCACTGTACACACTACCACAGCCTCACTGTACACACTACCACAGCCTCACTGTACACACTACCACAGCCTCACTGTACACACTACCACAGCCTCATGGGCCATTTCACTATGACTTTGTATGGGAGCGTACTTCACGCGTTTTCGTTTATAAAATGTCATGGTATAGATAACCCCTTGAGAACCACATGGGTTTGATGATGTGGCAGCCATAGTTTATTTTTTTACTCGGCTTATTTTACTCAGTGGAGGGGAAGGGAAAACATAAACGCATTACTGGTCTGGACATAGTAGGCGTCATTAAGAATGTACCATACACACACATCACTGGACACACAGCAGGCATTGTGAGCCTACTCACGTACCTTAGCAGAGGGAGAGAACTCATATTCCCTAAGGAGTGGCTTAGCATAGTATGGGCCAGGGTTCTGGGGAAGAGATGGAGGGGAGGGTGATGGGTGATACAATACAGGCACATAACAATTCCTTATTTGGTCACATTTCTGGTACAACAGCAACCTTTGGGTAACATTACTAAACAAACATCACTGCAAGGGTGTACAATAACTACTATGATGTCATAGGTGTACAATAACTACTCATTTCATACATGTATGGCAAAACCACTGTGCCAACATAGCCCATAGCCAAAGCTAACCTCACACACACAGGGTGTACAAAGCTAACCTCACACACACAGGGTGTACAAAGCTAACCTCACACACAGGGTGTACAAGCTAACCTCACACACACAGGGTGTACAAAGCCAACCTCACACACGCAGGGTGTACAAAGCTAACCTCACACACACAAGGTGAACAAAGCTAACCTCACACACACAGGGTGAACAAAGCTAACCTCACACACACAAGGTGAACAAAGCTAACCTCACACACACAGGTGAACAAAGCTAACCTCACACACACAGGGTGAACAAAGCTAACCTCACACACACAAGGTGAACAAAGCTAACCTCACACACACAGGTGAACAAAGCTAACCTCACACACACAGGTGAACAAAGCTAACCTCACACACATATTTACTGTACATAAGGCTGGATCATGTCACAATTCCTGGTTATGTACAAAGTACTAATTAGTACAAACTACTAATTCACAGGTGAACGGGTACATATAAACCAGGGGGTGGGGTTCATCAAATTAAGAGCAAACCACAGTCAATTCCTGGCTAACACAGGGGGAAAAAATTCGTGTTTTGGCGACCTTACATTGGGATCTGTTCCATTAAATGTTTCACTGTTTACTTAGGCACTTTGAATACGTTTGATGGAACAGATCCCAAGGTGGATAGTGTAAAACCAAAGGTCCGGAACATGATTTTCCCCCTGTGTAATATGTTGTAGTATGTGAGTGCTCCATCTTTGTTGGTGAAGTTGTTGCTTCTGAAGTTAGCACCACTTAAAGAGAAGAGCACATCCGGGAGGGAATGTCCCTCCTCTGTGGTGATCTGGGAGGGAGGTGTGGTCAACACATGTGTGTGTGTGTGTATTATGTAAGACCAACCTTGATAGTGGATACATCCCCTTCCATTGGTTCAAACACATATCCAACCTTCTCGGCACTCTCCACACACACACACACACACACACACACACACACACACACACACACACACACACACACATACACACACACAAAAAAAAACAAATACACACAAACACTCAGACACGTCATAACCAATTTTAACACCTTTGCAAACAACCCAACAACCTTAAGGAATAACAACAGCCCTACTTATTAATATTTATTAATATCAACTTCTATATGCCAATTCCCAATGACCACACCCACTTGTGCCTGTGACCACACCCACTCTGCCGGCACTCACCACCAGCACAGACTGTGCCTTGTCTCCGGCCCCACCCTGCAAGCTCCGCCCTGATCCGTGGAAGCTACCAAAGTGTCAGCATCGCTGAGCTGTATGGAGATGGTTACCCCGGGCAACGCAGGGACAACATGGCCACTCAATATCAGGCCCAGACTGCCTTGGAATGGCTCCACCAGTTCCGGACAATCTGAAATACATGTGGGCATAAACAGTATGTGGAATGATTGACTTCCAAAGCATCACAGCAGATATGGTAAGCAACAGAAGGTTTAAACAAACTGTCAGACCACAACAATGTGATACCTTGCATGACAGCGTCATACTGTTTCTACTGTCCCCACCTCCCCACTGTCCCTCCCTAATGACTGACTCCACCCTCCCCATCAGTTCCCACCCTCCCTATCATTGACTCCACCCTCCCATCACTGACTCCACCCTCCCCATCACTGACTCCACCCTCCCCATCACTACACTCATACCACACACATGCACACACACACACATACACACACATACACACACATGTACGGTGAAGATGTGTGGTATAAGATGAGTTGGACAAGTAAATACAAACGTTGTCTTTGATAAAGTTGACAGGTGGTTGTAAAGGTAGCAATGAGATATTGTGTGCACACATTTGGATAATCAAAATTAAAGTGAACAGTTAATTACTCAAAAGGTTGACTGCTTATTGGCACATGTTAATTAAACTGAGCAAGGTAGATATATGACCACTTGAGGGAGGGGGGTGTGGTAGAGATATGACCACTTGAGGGAGGGGGTGTGTGGTAGAGGTATGACCACTTGAGGGAGGGGTGTGTGGTAGAGGTATGACCACTTGAGGGAGGGGAGTGTGTGGTAGAGGTATAACCACTTGAGAGAGGGGAGTGTGTGGTAGAGGTATGACCACTTGAAGGAGGGGGTGTGTGTGGTAGAGGTATGACCACTTGAGGGAGGGGTGTGTGGTAGAGGTATGACCACTTGAGGGAGGGCAGTGTGTGTGGTAGAGGTATGACCACTTGAGGGAGGGGGTGTGGTAGAGGTATGACCACCTGAGGGAGGGGAGTGTGTGGGTGGAAAGGCATACAAGCCTAGAACCAGGCGTATATAGCGTCAGAGATAATATATATTATCTCTGATAGCGTACACGAGATAGTGTAGTTATAAACATCCCTTTCCGCCCACCCCAGGGCGAGTATGAGTAAAAATTGGAGCCGCCTTTTGGTTGGACATCGGTTTATTGTTTTCTTGTTTACTAGTACTCGCAGTGGAGGGGCACAAAGGTGTGGGAGGGGTAGGTCCCCACCCACTTCGGCTAGGGGTATGGGGGACATCGGGGAGCTTTTTTGGTGTTTCGTGGACCAGATACTACCTCAGTTGTCATACACTGGTAGCCCCTTCTTTTTGTGAACAACTTCGCCTGTGTATTAATTGTTGTAATTACAATGTAATTATGTCTAACATGAAGCAAGAACGCACAAAGCCACCACATTCGTAAACGTCATGTAGGTACAAACAAAAAAACCATGGTCAAACCAAATATGAAATCAACAGCTGGAAAACATATCACAACGATGGATTCCTACTATGACTTCCGCATGCGTGTATTCATTACCTACTTAATCGTCCATGCATGCATGGACATGCTAGTCACGTTTTATCAATATGAAGACCTTGCAAGTAGTAGTTTTCGTACTGATTCTAACCTTTCAAACGCGTCTCGCCTACCAACCTCAGTGTTTCACTACTACAGCTAGCATATGTGTGCAGCGATCGACTGTGTCGAACCAGAATATCGTGACTCTAGTGTGTAACCTTGGAGATGGGTGGCGCGGAGCTGAGTACTTTAAAATCGAAAGCTCCGGTGGAAAGATAGTCAGCAGAGATTACCCAACCGAAATGGAGGGCAGACTTCTATACATGGTACTTACCGTGTCGGTAGAAACAGAGGGCACGTACATATGTAGGGATAACGCCAATAGCTACAGTCGTTCAACCAACAATGTTACCCTCTTCGGTAAGCACCCCCCCCCCCCCCCCCCCTCTAGTATCGTATTTTATTATAATAATATTTTTGCGCAGTGTATCCGGAGGCCATACCTTACAATAACGTTACGCGGGTGCTCCGCGGGCAAATGGCGGAACTTCGTTGCCCCATCAACTTAGGGAGGCTCACCGGTGTAGTTACGTGGATAAAAACCGCCCTCAGTGATACCGTCCTTCCTAATTCCTACAACTACCCAGACTATAACCTGGTGATCGCAAGTGCAGCCACGAGCGATGGCGGGTCTTACAAGTGCAGAGTACAGCTGACGGGCAGTCAGGAAATGAAGTACTCGGATGTGGTGACACTGGAAGTCTACGGTGAGCGGCTTCCATTAGGTTTATCACGACTCGCGGTTTGAAAACTGTAGTTATAAAAAAACTCAGGCATATGATTCAAATACGTCAAGCGGTCCGTTATACCACGGCCCGCTCATAGTGCAGGTAAGTCAAAAGATTTATGACTGAAGGAGCAACCTTAAAATTGTATTTTTGTGTGTACCCATTTATATCATTATTCGTTAGAATAGCATATAAGAGACACAGATATTTAGCTAGGTCTGTGATTAATTTTGATTGCATTTGATTGTCGTAACCTTTTATTTAGTAAAAACAGCCACTCCAATAAAATGTTTAGTTTCTGCATGGTTTACCGCCCGCATGGATTTACAGAATAGTCAAAACAAATTATTTACTTGAAATGATAAATCACTAGCAGAAGCACTAGCATTACGTATATACATACTCGTGTGAGCTTTGAAGGTGCGACAGCGAGTTTGTATCAATGGCGGTGTGGCAAACCATTACTTCTCTGCATAAACATCAGCATAATAAAATACTGACAAGTATAACGAACGTGCGCGGGACTCTCCCAGCCACTGGTCTCACGTTTAAGAAAAGGCTATGTTGGTGAATGTGTGCGTTATAACTGAACAGAAGGGACTGTTCGGATGGCAGGCACAAGTTGAAAACCTTGATATGACGCGTATACGTACCGTGTATTGTTTAGAACAAAACTAAATCTTACCATCACCTGGGACTTTATCAAAATTTAAATTAGTCAGCTGTTTATTTGTATACGCGTAGTTGCAAATGTTCAAATATCCTTTGATTGGAGTGCTTTTTGTATGGATCGTTGCAGCGAAAAGGGACCTAACGTGATATTACAAAATTTTCCGTGAATGAGCATCAGGAGTTGACGCGTGCATGCAAATAATTAAATGTACCCATAACTTTAAGTATATTGTTGTTCTGATATATTTTATAATTATTACATACATGTACACAACGCTGAGAATGGATTAAATTAGGAAATAGATCTGTACCAAACAGATGGATTATGTGGGCTATGAAGTTATATTGTAGCAGGATGGGGGAGGTGCTAACTGGGGGATCCCCCTTCTAGATCTAGTGTTTATGGCTTTTTCTGTTTTTCCTTCTTTCCCTCAGTTGATTTGAAAGTAGTTGACAGAGGCCAGACAAAAAGTGTTATCAGTAGTGCAAATAGTTATCCCACCACCAACACATTTTGGTGTAAAGTGCAATATGGCAGCACCCTTGATGGGAGTACCATCCAACCCACTGCTACCTGGTACCAGAACGGTGGCCTGCTACCACCTACTGTTAATAAGAAGGACCAAGTGGATACTATAGATAACCTGAATAAAACGCTCACCTCCTACCTCACGATGACTGACCCTGACCCAGGTGTCTATGAATGTCGGTTCACTTGGAAGGGATACAATGACAGCAAAAAGTTCAGTTTTACAATAATTGGTACGTGACTTATGGTTTTGCTATTCTAGTACAACGTTCCCACCCTGTCATCACCCCCTTCTCCACACCCCATCTCCTCACCCTCTCCTTGTCCGTTCCGCCCACTCTCACCTTGTCATTCATCACGAGGGAGGGGAGGGAGGGAGGGGGAGGATGGTCCCCTAATATATGTATTGCTTTTGAACCCATACCCGCTAATGGAGGGGGGAGGAGGAGCTTACAGCATTCCCTCATACCACCTCCTCATGTACTCCCTGTTGGAAACCACCTGTTGAAAGTCACCCTGATGAGAGGTGGAAGGCCTCCCACTCTCACACCATCACTCTCCCACCTCGTCTGGGGACCCGACTGATGGTTGTACTAACAACCATCAATCAGGTCCCCAGACTATCTCCCACCCTTATTACCCTTCCCTTCCTCCTCCATCACTTTATCTTATCAGTGAATTATATATTTTTCAGAGAAGCCAACAGTCCTTGTCTTAAGAGATTCCAGTGCATTGTATCTTAATGTCACCATGGTGACCTGCTACGAACCATGGAGCCTGATGGTACGGTTCACAGACCTGGTGTCCAAGGAAACATCTGAAACTGAAAGCATGACAATCCCAGGACTGGACTCCTCCCTCTACATGGTCCCGTTAAATCAAGTGCCGTCCCTTGAGGGCCACACTGTATCAGTGGCCATCCGGGTGGGTGGAGTCACTGGACCTTACAGCAATGAGATCAAGCTTGCAACCATTGGTAATGTGCTCACACATGTGCTAGTGACATACATGTGTCAGTGACGTACATGTGTCAGTGACATACATGTGTCAGTGGTCTGAGTGCATGTGCGTGCACACATGTGGTATATGTCCATGTACACGTGTTGGTGTGTGCATGTGGTATGTGCGTACATGTGTGTGTGTGTGTGCTTGTATTAGTTGGGTGTGGCCTGACTACCACGTTTGGTTGGGTAGTCGGGTGACAAGTCTATACCATGATTTGTTCTGCTGCAACAAGGAGTGCAGTCCAATCGGATTGCAGCGTTCAATGGATTTCATTACCACACATTTAACGGTTGATGTGAGATAATTATGGTTATTTCCTAGTCCAGCTTTTTAACCCTGGCTTGATGGAGCGAACTAGTTTTATTAGCGATTGCATTGCCAAGGCAACTGAAGAGTTGGGTTACCCAAGTATGACGCATGGAGCAAGCAATAGCAGAGATGTTACATAGCTTAACACTTAATGTGTATATATAACATAATGATATTACATAACAGTTCAGCTTGTCACCCAACCAAAAGCAGTAGTCCGGACACATCCAACTATGTGTGCATGTAGGATAGCTGTGCATTGGGGAACAAAGTAGTGTGTGCTTCTGTCTTTAACACCATGCTAACAATGAAGCGCATATAGTGCGTAGTTATTAAAAAACCTCCATCAAAGAGATGAATGGTATTCTTCAATCAGTATGGATAATGCATTACCTCCTTAGTTGTACATATTATCACACTGCTCTCCCCCCCCCCCCCCCCCCACTACCTCCACCAGGATCTCCCACCTGCTCTCCAGATGCACTGTTCAAACAGCAGCCTGTATACTGGACCATACTCCCCAGCTCCATCATAGTGGTCCTCGTCTGCTGTGCCATTGGCTATTGCATTGGCCATTGCACTAACTCCAAATCGAACAGCAAATCAGACATCAAAAAATCAGACAGCAGCTGCAGCGATGATTGTGCTAAAGAGGTAGATACCAAACCCCTCCTCCTCCCCCCACCAGTGTACGAGCCCCTCTACCCAGGATGTGGGCTGATGAAGGTGGAGTACTGCTGGCAGGCACGCTACACAATCACACAACAGAACAACGAGGAAATTAAACTTCGTTTTTTATCGCGTGAAGATACCGATGTTCCCTGGCAAGCCAAACTGTTAGCTCTGGGTGAAGATAACATACCATTAGTTGCCTCAGCCTCAAGCAGTATACATACTGGGGATGACCCGAGCTATGAAACTACTGATTGTGAATCTACAGGTCTATTAGATGCTGCAGCAAGTTCTCAGGACTAACAAAATGCGCTTGCTTTGAAACAACATAACTCCACAATAGATAATCCAATTCTAGGTGTGTGGTAAAGGTCATTGTGTAGACAGGAAATATATCAAACTGCCAGAATATAAGGGGGAAATGCATTATCACCCCTGGGGTTATTCATTCACCACCTCTTTCAAGTGCCTTTAATTTCTGAAAGTTCTTGCATATACCTAGGACCTGCCCCTTCAATGACAAAAATGGCTGAACTTTTTTTTGTTGTTGTTGCAGTGCACCCTGGGGACTATAGACACACCAGGCTCACTCGCTCACATGCACACACATACTGCAGTATGTGATATCACATGACACTCATGTTTGATCACATGACACTTAACCTGATCTACCGACAAAGGATAGAATATTAGCAATGCATGGCACAGGGAGCCGCGCCCCCTCCCCCTTTGAGACTCAACGGCACCCCACCCCCGACCCCCTTCTAATAAATGCCTGTTTAATTATTTAACCCTGCCCCAGTATTCTACGCACATGCACCTTCTCCCCCCTCCCCCCCCCCCCCCCCCCCCCCCCCCCTTCTAGAATAGGTGGGGGCGCCCATGCAATGAACCCATAAAGGAATGAGAGACAACAGAATACAAGATAAGGGAAGTGGAGAAGGAGGGGAAGGAGGAAGAGAAGGGGGAGGGGGGATTGTAAGTTACTATATAACCACAGTATGGTAAAAGAGTGACCCAAACAGAAAAGGGTGTGCCTGTGTTAAACTACCCGTACCTCCCAACCTCCCCTCACTACCAGCCTCAACTAGTCTCAGCCCCAGACCATTCACAGCAGTGGATGGATTACATCACCACTATGTGAAACAGCTGGTAGCAGTGATGTAATCCATCCACTGCTGTGAATAACTGGCCATATATAATGAAACCCAGAAGGTCACTGCAAATGTTGGCTTTACCCTCAACGTCAACTACATTGCTGGGGGTAAGGGGGTAGGGAGGGGGGGGGGGGTCCGGGACAAGTGATACACATCTTTTGCTTGCAAAGAAGAAAACCTTAACATTTTGGTTGAACGGAATGAATTTGTCATGTGATGTGGCCACATGGGTGAGTGGAAAGACTAATATTCAGTTTATGTATTGTGCATAGCTAGTGGATTTCCCCCCCCCCCCCCCCCCCCCCTACCCAGTGTTCATGTTACCCAATCAGACAGGGTTATACCTTAACATCAGAGCCCCATGATGGCAGACCACAGGAAATAGGAGATGTCTGAACAATTCATTGTATATTCTGGGTGGTGCTAGGATGTAGGTAACTTTGCCTTAGAGCACCAAGCTGTGGGTGGGAGGAGGAGGCAACAAACCAAATGTTTAATAAGTAAACATTCTCTAACGAGAGAGTTGTTGGGATATAGGATTGACCAATGGTGGTGTAAAAAGCACAGAAACAAGAGTGACAGAAATTTTACTTGAAAATTGAAATAGGCCTACATTTAGCCCATTACTCAGGCATGCACTGTTATAATGTGAGTGTGCTAAATATAGGCCTATTTCAATTTTCCAGTAAAATTTCTGTCACTCTTGTTGCTGTGCTTTTTACACCAGCATTGGTCAATCCTATATCCCAACAACTCTCTCGTTGGAGAATGTTTTTATGTACTTGATTCATAAGTTTTTTTTTCACCCTGTCATAGCAGTATCATAGTCAATAATCAAATGTAGGAAGAGCGTGGACGATCCCCTTTATCTCTTAATGCAAGAACAAATAACTTTAATAGCACTGCTGGTGGTGGTGGGGGCAGTGCTGATGGCGCCAGTGGGAGTGGTGTGGGGGCAGCGTCGGTGGGGGCAGCGCCGGTGGTGCCGGCGGGGGTAGCCCTGCTGGTAGTGGTGGCTGGTAGTGGTGGCTGGTAGTGGTGGGGGCAGCGCTGCTGGTGGTGATGGCAGGAGCGGGGCTTCTGGAGGTGGTGGGGTGAAGGGGACAGGAGTCGGAGGATGAATGTACTCTTCCTCCTCCTCCGACCCCTCGTTGGTGAAAAACCCACAAAGGTCGTCAGCCATATCTACATGTACGTAACAGAGAGTATGATTAAATTTTTACCACTTTCTTTTTTTAAAGCAAAGTGCAAAGCCTTTACACATCCACATAGAGTATTATTAAATTTTTACCTCTTTTTGCAAAGTGCACTACTATTCAGTGGTTGAGTGGCTTTTATACCTGCAAAACCTTAACACGTGTGCAGACTGTGCTATAATTCTATTGGTCCAATTCCATCCCATTAATGACAGGGAGGGAAGGGGTGTATGTGTGTGTCAGTTGTGCTAAAATTCAATTAGACAAATTTGATCCAGTAAAAATGCTCCCATATCATGCATCTAATCATGGAAGTGTGTGGGAACTAAGGAAGTGAATTACATGGCAGCATGTAGATCGATAAGGATATGTTCTCAGGTGAGGTAGGACAGGGTCTGCAGCTATATGACTGTGGGCAGAAGGTCTGATTTTTTCACTACATAAATGTGAGAGTGCTGCTAGAAGTACCTGATGGTGGCTTAAACAAGTTGATGCGCAATCTTATGCCCCAATCTTACTTACTGCTGCACGGGCAGATCTAGTAACAACCTTTTGAGCTAACAATGGATGGACTTACAAAAGGCATCATTTACTTCACTTAGAAGCTCACTATCCCTAAGAAAGCTTTTTCAAGACCACCATTATACTCCATTAGTGCATGAGATTTGGGTTCATACAAGGAGTAGCTATATGGGAAAAGGATATGGTTGCAGTTATTTTCATTTCATCAAGTTCTCAACCCGCAATTATATTAATACAGTTGCAACCTACATAGTACACAAGTAAAGAAAAACATTCTCTGACGAGAAAGTTGGTGGGATAAAGGAATTGGAGGCAAAGGTGGGAGGGGAACAAGGTTTTGAGAAAAGGGTAATGAGACAAAAATCCTATGTTTAGCACTTCTTTTGGTTCTGTTACATTTGCACGTGCTAAATATCTGAACCTGCGGCAGCAGGTTTAATATAGGATTGATTGAGGGTTGATGAATGTCATTAATAAAACTTCACAAGTGCCTGGGGGGGGACAACGGAGAATCGGATCGCTTATCTCTTTATCAGAAATGAGAGCACAACGATCTACAGTTCTACGTTGGTTCCGTGTCATAAAACGGTGTGGTTAATAGAGATTTCCTGTTTCTAGTGCCCAGTCCTAAAATTATTCTTGGTCGTCATCGTCTTCTTCTTCTTAGGAAGGTATAACTCGAGCTGCGAACGGTTTTGAAGAACAGCAATACTACCAATCGCTTCGAAATTTACCGGCACGTTATCCTTACATGTCATATAGACACATATCACATCTAGCAAGTTCTACTTAATAATGATATATAATGATATATAATAGATTTTTATTAATAATTTTAGGCAGTATAAATACTCTAACCTGCAATAAATATTATGTATTTGGTGTTCCTATCGCAGTTTAGTTGTTACTTTTGCTAGTGAAGTTGTTTTTCTAAAAATGCCTTCGCGTCAGTAATCAAAAGAAGAAATCTAAGCAACGAGCGGAATACCTCCAATTCCTATATTCCACCAACTTTCTCGTCAGAGAATGTTTTTCTTGACTTGTTTCCTCTTTTTTTATGATTATTATATATTGACAAATGCATATACATTACAAACAAAAGAACTAAAAAAAATTAATATACAATAAGTTCTACGGATCTTCCACAGATGATCCTGCTCGAGACAGGAGTGCCCGTGCGTTGGCTCGCATCAAAGTCAGGCTAAGCCTGCCATACAATAGACAGGTAGCATGCCGATGGGACTTGGACCTGGTGGCTAGGCGAGAGGCAAGGCGTGATAAAGTCTGCATGGCTACCGCACCCCAGCACCCATAAGTCTCCACTGCTATGGGGATACATGTCCAGCCTAGCTCTGACCCCTTGGCATCATTAGCATTGTGCTTGCACACCTCAGCTGCCAGAGCTGCAGATCAACTTGTCACACCCGCTTCCAATAATGTACTTGAATTTATAGCGTAGATGTGACAGTCAGATCTAGAGCTGCTGGTTTGCTCAAATCCCATTTTAGCAGATCGCTTAGATTCAATATCGTCCTTGTAGCTGTCACGTATAGAGGCCTTCTTCTTTTCGGGATCGGCCTTGTAGCTGTCGCGTACAGAGGCCTTCTTATTTTTCTCTTTTTTGTAGAGCGCTCTTTGTTCTCGTCTTGCTTTTGGAGGTATTCCGCTCATTGCTTAGATCTCTTCTTTTGCATTAAAAAAAAAAAAAAAAACAACTTCACTATAGCCAAAGTAACAACTAAACTGCAGGTTAGAGTGCCTAAAATTATTAATAAAAATCTATTATATATCATTATTATATAGAACTTGATATATGTGTGTCTATATGACATGTAAGGATAACGTGCCGGTAAATTTCGAAGCGATTGGTACTATTGCCGTTTTTCAAAACCGTTCGTAGCTCGAGTTATACCTTCCTAAGAATAAGAAGAAGACGACGACGACCAAGAATTATTTTAAGACTGGGCACGCACGAGAAACAGGAAATTGTTAGTTTCTCTATAACCACACCGTCTTATGACACGGAACCAACGTAGAACTGTAAATCCTTGTGCTCTCATTCCACGGCGATAAAGAGATAAGCGATCCGTTTCTCCGTTGTCCCTCCAGACGCGAGTTAAGTTTTTAATGACATTCATCAACCCTCAATCACGTGGATTGAACCTGCTGCCGCAGGTTCAGATTATGTCGGAATAATGTCGCCCCGTGAATAGTACGATACACCCCTAAGCTATTTACCCTGCCTGTCCACAATCAATCGTGGTAAGCGAGAACACACAAAGCCACCACACTTGACAAAAACACCACTAGTTCATCTTTGAGGCTCCTCGCAGTTCTCTGGTAGAGGTATGATCACTTGAGAGAGGGGGTGTGTGTGGTATATAAAAATAATGTAAATACATGAACAGGAATACAAGATGCAGCAGAATACACTAATCAGAATAAATGCACTAAATAACGAATGCTATTATTAATACATACATACATATCCAGACACACTGAGACACACTGGCTATGAAAGTGACAATGAGGAACTATCCCCCTCCTGAAGGGAACAGCCACATGTATATAAATTTATTTCCTTTATTGTCACAGGATGATATTAATTATCTATCAAAGCAGCTAGTGGATCCACCAAAATATGCATTAGACATAATGAGATATACTGTAGTTATGAACACCCCCCTTTTCCCCCATCCCAGGGCGAGTATGTGTTAAAATTGGAGCCGCCTTTTGGTTGGACATCGGTACATTGTTTTCTTAATTGTTTACTAGTACTCGTAGTGGAGGGACACAAAGGTGTGGGAGAGGTAAGTCTCCACCCACTTCGGTTAGGGGTATGGGGAATATCGGGGAGCTTTTTTGGTGTTTCGTGGACCGGATACTACCTCAGTTGTCATACACTGGCAGCCCCTTCTTTTTGTGAACAACTTCGCCTGTGTATTAATTGTCGTAATTACAATGTATAATTATGTCTAACATGAAACATCTGGAAGCGAGAACGCACAAAGCCACCACATCCGTAAACGTCTTGGGCACATGACGGTGCAAACAATTAAAAAAAAAAACATGGTCAAACCAAACATGAAATGAACAGCTGGAGAACATATTACAACGATGGATTCCTATACTATGACTTCCGCATGCGTGTGTTCATTACCTACTTGCTTGTGGTATATAATCGTGCCATGGGCATGCAAGTCAAGTTTTATCAATATGAAGACCTTGCAAGTAGTAGTTTTCATACTGCTTCTAACCTTTCAAACGCGTCTCGCCTACCAACCTCAGTGTTTCACTACTACAGCTAGCATATGTGTGCAGCGATCGACTGTGTCGAACCAGAATATCGTGACTCTAGTGTGTAACCTTGGAGATGGGTGGCGCGGAGCTGAGTACTTTAAAATCGAAAGTTCCGGTGGAAAGATAGTCAGCAGAGATTACCCAACCGAAATGGAAGGCAGACTTTTATACATGGTACTTACCGTATCGGTAGAAACAGAGGGCACGTACATATGTAGGGATAACGCCAATAGCTACAGTCGTTCAACCAACAATGTTACCCTCTTCGGTAAGCACCCCCCCCCCCCCCCCCTCTAGTATCGTATTTTATTATAATAGTATTTTTGCGCAGTGTATCCGGAGGCTATACCTCACAATAACGTTACGCGGGTGCTCCGCGGGCAAATGGCAGAACTTCGTTGCCCCATCAACTTAGGGAGGCTCACCGGTGTAGTTACGTGGATGAAAACCGCCCCTAGTCCTACCATCCTTCCTAATCCCTACAACTACTATATGATCGCAAGTGCAGCCACCAGCGATGGCGGGTCTTACAAGTGCAGAGTACAGCTGACGGGCAGTCAGGAAATGAAGTACTCGGATGAGGTGACACTGGAAGTCTACGGTGAGCGGCTTCCATTAGGTTTATCACGACTCGGTTGAAAACTGTAGTTATAAAAACTGATATAACTCAGGCATATGATTAAAATACGTCGAGCGGTCCGTTATACCACGGCCCGCTCATAGCGCAGGTATAAGTCAAAAGATATATTACTGAAGGAGCAACCTTAAAATTGTATTTTTGTGTGTACCCATTTAATAGCGTATAAGAGACACAGATATTTACCTAGGCCTAGGATTAATTTTGATTGCATTAGCTAACCTTATATTCATTATTATTATAGTTATTTAGGTTAACAAACAAAAAAAAACAGTCGTCTTAGGCCACTCCAATAAAATGTTTAGTTTCTGGTTTACCGTCGCATGGATTTTCAGAATGGTCAAAACAAATTATTTACTTGAAATGATAAATTACTAGCAGAAGCACTAGCATTACGTATATACATACGTTGGAGCGCGCGTGTGAGTTTTGAAGGTGCGGCAGCGAGTTAACACAGCGAAAAAACGCGTCAAATCAATTATTGATTCCCAATTGATTTGACAGTTAAATCAAGCGCAAATCAAACGCACTTGATTTTACTGTGAATCACGCGTTGATTTAACAATTGATTTAAAATCCGTCGTGAAATCGATAATTGATTTGACGTGTTTTTTTTTTTTGCTGTACGTTTGTATCAATGGCGGTGTGGCAAACCATTTATTTCTCATCAGCATAATCATCAGCATAAAAAATACTGACAAGTATACGAATGTGCGCGAGACACTCCCATGCAGCCACTGGTTAGTATCTCACGTTTAAAACCGATTAATCCCTGTAGCCGCAAATTCGCGTCAAATAATTGTTTACAGCTA
>OY811973.1:13193956-13445894 GCA_963681505.1 Eunapius fragilis | reverse complement strand
CCCAAGTATGAAGCATGTAGCAAAAGTGAGGGCAGAGAGGGTAAACCACATTATTACCATGTAACCTAACACTTAATGTGTATATATAACACAGCAATATTAGATAACAGTTCAGAACAAAGGCTTGTCACCCTACTACCCAACCAAAAGCAGTAGTCGGGACACACCCAACTATGTGTGCATGTGGAACACCTGTGCATTGGGGAACAAAGTAGTTTGCACACTTCTGTCTTTAACGCCATGGGAAGCGTAGTAGTTGGGGGTTGGGTGGTGATTTATTAAAATACCTACATTGAATGGTATTCTTCAATCAGCATGGATCAATACCTCCTCTCCTGTACATTTTTTCACGTTTATACTCCCCCCCCCCCCCCCCCCCCCACTTCCTCCACCAGGATCTCCCACCTGCTCTCCAGATGCACTGTTCAAACAGCAGCCTGTATACTGGACCATACTCCCCAGTTCCATCATAGTGGTCCTCGTCTGCTGTGCCATTGGCTATTGCATTGGCCATTGCACTAACTCCAAATCGAACAGCAAATCAGACATCAAAAAATCAGACAGCAGCTGCAGCGATGATTGTGCAAAGGAGGATACCACACCCCTCCTCCTCCCCCCACCAGTGTACGAGCCCCTCTACCCAGGATGTGGGCTGATGAAGGTGGAGTACTGCTGGCAGGCACGCTACACAATCACACAACAGAACAACGAGGAAATTGAACATCATTTTTTATCAAATGAACTTACCGATGTTCCCTGGCAGGCCAAACTATTGCCTCTGGGAGAAGATACCGATGGTCCCAGAGACAAAGCTCCGGGTGAAGACCCCCAAGCAATAGAACATAACCAAAGCTATGAAACTACTGATTGTGAACGTACAAGGCTATTAGATGCTGAAGCAAGTTAATGAATATGTTTGTTTTAATGTTTCTCTGTAATTCACACATATGGTATTGTTTTGTAGTCATTATGTTGTTCAAACACATAGCTAACAGAATGCACTTGCTTTGAAACAACCTAACCCACAATAGATAATCCAATTCTAGGTTGTGGTAAGGGTCATTGTGTAGACAGGAAATATATCAAACTGCCAGAATATAATGATGGCAGACCACAGGAAATAGGAGATGTCTGAACGATTCATTGTATATACTGGGTGGTGCTAGGATGTAGGTAACTTTGCCTTAGAGCACCAAGCTGTGGGTGGGAGGAGGCAACAAACCAAATGTTCAACTATGCCACTTTTTTGTGAATAATTTCATCCCGTGAATAGTACGATACAGCACTAAGCTATTTATTTACCCTGCTGTAGCTACCTGCCTTCAATCGTGGTAAGCGAGAACACACAAAGCCACCACACCTGGGCCACATGGTGCTAACAAAAACACCACTAGTTCATCTTTGAGGCTTACGGTTCTCTTGCCATCGGCCGTATATAACAAATCTCCTTGACACCTTAGTTTCTTTTTTGTTGTTGTTGTTAGTATATCTATTCAACAGTGTTGTACTTATTTGTCCAATACTTTAGTGATGGTTGTTTAAAATAAAAAGTAAAAACCATTAGACCAAATCTGAGAGCATGTTGGACTCCAACAGTTAGTAATGATGAGTGACTATTAAGTTGCTCAATTCATAACATCAGTTTGACAAGTCGTATCAAGCATGACCAAGCAAGAGTTATCAAGTCTTACAAAGTTTATAATTTTTAACCAGAATTTGGGACAGACATTTTAAAACTTATCAAGGCTTGCCAAGAACAAAGCAGATATGACTTGTCAATTCTTGTCATGTCAACAATATGTGCAGGCATCAAAATTAACTAGAATTCAGTCTCGACATGTGTTGCGTTACCGTAGATGCTTGCATATTGCATACTATGCGCGTGTTTCGTTTACCCGGGGGCACATGCCCCTCCCCTCCCAACTTTATGCACATGTATTTCCCTATGTGTCATGCAGCTGTTGATGGGTGGGACGTGGTAAAGGCCCATTCCTTCCATGTATGCACACCACCCTAATACATAGCTCATCCTTCCACATACTATTTAATGTAATTGCCTCAGGGTGTTATGTGGAGCTGTGCATGCCAACTCCTGCCTTAACCACCAGTTACAATATGTAGACCTAAAGGGTTACAATATGTAGACCTAAAGGGTTACAATATGTAGACCTAAAGGGTTACAATATGTAGACCTAAAGGGTTAACATTGTAACTCTTGGTAGGTTCATACAGGTGAGATCCCTCCCTGTGTCTTGTTCATATTTCAGAGGCATTTTTTCATGAACATTCCTTGCATTACTACAATGTTATGAGGTGTACTCCTTCCATAGGTCCACGCCCCTTCCTTCCTATCAAAGGGGCATGTACCTATCGGATGTGTACATAAGGTACACATAATCCCTTTCTAAGTTAAACAGTAAACGCACCTCTCCTCCTCCTACAGCAAAGCAGTTGTGTCACGCAAAATAATTTTTATTTTAACACAAGTGGAATGCACTGCATAATACTGTCCACACAAAACAGACTATCTCCTCCGTCCCATTGAGGGACTGCTGCCACTCCCCCCTCTGGGGACCAGTAACCCTTGCAAGTAGCCAAACACCTTGGCAAAGTTGGCCAAGATGAAGACAAAGGCAACAGCTCCAAGCAGACCCAACAGACTACCCTGAGTGTTCTCCTTCTCCATAGTACGCTCCTGTAAAGGGATCAAGGGATCATGATGATGTCATCACATTGAACACACACCCTTCCCCAATTACACACCAGCTTTCAATGCTAGGTACAGCCACTAATGTCTACTGCAGATACTGCAGGGTACAGCCACTAATGTCTACCGCAGATACTGCAGGGTACAGCCACTAATGTCTACCGCAGATACTGCAGGGTACAGCCACTAATGTCTACCGCAGATACTGCAGGGTACAGCCACTAATGTCTACTGCAGATACTGCAGGGTACAGCCACTAATGTCTACCGCAGATACTGCAGGGTACAGCCACTAATGTCTACCGCAGATACTGCAGGGTACAGCCACTAATGTCTACCGCAGATACTGCAGGGTCCAAAGTTTATTGTGTTCTGCGGTTTCAGCATTCTAGCAACATTTGACTTTTTAGCCACATAGTATGTTGTTTGCGGTCAAGAGTTTGAAGGCATAACTCCTTCGCTGTCACAACAAATGTACCAGGTATGTAACGCACAGTGGAGCTACTTCACCAGGTAGCTCCACTGTGAGGAGCTGCCATACCAAGTAGTGGAAGGAGTTAGCCTTCAAACCTTCAGCCCAAACAGATAAAGGACACATACAATGTGCCAAAACAATCAAACATCACACTAGAATGCCAAAGTGGCAAGCTTTGCTTCCCTGGGTCCATGGATGGTAGATTGGTAGATGCCCAGGACATTAGGACACATGAACAGTAGGTGGATTTGTATCATCTCCCTAAGTGCCTGAATGGCTGACCACAAATGGGTTTAAAGACAGGCCGTGTCACAGTAATTAGGAAGGATGGGTGGATGGATGGAGCAAGAATTAACCAACACCCTCGACCTTTGGAGATACCAGCAGTCAATATGATTTAACAAAGTCATTTGGTTAATTCTCAGATGTCTACGCCAACATGTCTGAACATTTCTCAGCCAACAACATAACCCAAAGATGTATTTAAGGACAGAGGACTTTACAAACTTGGACAAATACAGAGTACATGTACTGTCGCTATGACTACTGGACTACCACAGCCTCACTGTACACACTACCACAGCCTCACTGTACACACTACCACAGCCTCACTGTACACACTACCACAGCCTCACTGTACACACTACCACAGCCTCACTGTACACACTACCACAGCCTCACTGTACACACTACCACAGCCTCACTGTACACACTACCACAGCCTCACTGTACACACTACCACAGCCTCACTGTACACACTACCACAGCCTCACTGTACACACTACCACAGCCTCACTGTACACACTACCACAGCCTCACTGTACACACTACCACAGCCTCACTGTACACACCACCACAGCCTCACTGTACACACTACCACATCCTCACTGTACACACCACCACAGCCTCACTGTACACACTACCACAGCCTCACTGTACACACTACCACAGCCTCACTGTACACACTACCACAGCCTCACTGTACACACTACCACAGCCTCACTGTACACACTACCACAGCCTCACTGTACACACTACCACAGCCTCACTGTACACACTACCACAGCCTCACTGTACACACCACCACAGCCTCACTGTACACACTACCATAGCCTCACTGTACACACTACTTTGCTTGCTTTTGATAATCAAACCTATTTTTATAGGCAAGTCTCCATGCCCTTACACCTGCCTCACTCCTCCCGTATCCTCCCTCACCTCCTCCCCACTCCACACCCTACCTCTGCATGGAATTGGAGAGTTATGTGCTTGTCTTTGTCCGTTACCACGGTAACCTCTGAAGTGCTGAACTTATAGAAATGTGCAGACAGCACTGTCTCCAAGACAACGTGGTACTTGCGCTGGAGGATACAAAAATGCCAAGTACAATATTTGAAGCACCTGAACATGTACATACACATACACATAAACATACACATACACATACATACACATACACACACATACACACACATACACATACACATACACTCCATGCTATAATAAAATTTATTTAATTACTGTATGGTAAAAATTTTGGAACTCTTAATTCTGTAACAGCATCCCTGCTCAGATCTACCATTGTTAGGGATGTAAGGATGTAGGTACACCACACAGGTACCTCCAAATGGAGTCATGTTCCTAACCATGCTATGTACGACTGCTACCAAACGTAGCATTCCAAAAATTTGTGCTCATTGCAAAATAACTGGTCCCTTCAGTAGTCAAAAATAACTGGTCCCTTCAGTAGTCAAAAATAACTGGTCCCTTCAGTAGTCAAAAATAATGCCAAAAACAAGTTGAAAGTTGCAGCGAAGTATTAACCTAAGATCACTCCATCACAATTTGTTTATACAATAATTTTGGTATACTAAAAAAATTTAAAGGCACTGGCTATTAACCGATTAAATACTGTAGCTGCAAATAATTGTTTACAGCTACCAAGGTATTTAGGGGGATGCGACCACAAACCACAGAAAGATTATACCAATTTGAAATCTCTCATGAACACAGGTATGATTGGATTACCCCTTCCCCCCACAAAACATTTATGTGACCACATTTAAGATCAAATAACCTCTACATAACAAACCGTATTTAGGCCTTAATCAGTTAATTAATTTACAATTCAAAATCAGTGTTTTATCATAATAACCACATGCTCATCTTGAATGTTTGGTCAGGATGAAGTTTTTTAATACTCTAAATTCATACGCTAAATCTGACTGGCCAGTGCAGCTGAGAGTTAATAATTAAAATAAAACCATGCTGCTAACTAACTGGTTATCAAAACTGAGTGCAAATGGTATGCTAAGGTGTACTTACCGAGGCATCAACAGGAAGTGGAGGGATGTCAAAGTAGCCAGCTCCATCAGGGATGACAGTGGTTAGTGAGGTCACACTGTGCTTCTCTGGGTACACCACCACCTTGTAGAGGAGCGGGTGGAATAGGATGTACCATCACCACCTTCACACCTCATCAACCCTTCACACATTCACACCCTCACACCTCATCACCTTCCCATCATCATACCCTCATCACTGACCCATCACCTTCACACGTCATCACCCTCACACCTTGAGGGCCAAGCATGATAAAAAAGAAGATACACTTTTGTTTCATTAGGGAGATACACTCCTATTACATAGGTGGGCATGAGCCAGTAGGTTACATGCTGTTAATGTGGTGTTAATAAACATGCTGGTACGCTAATGTTACACTAATGCTACACTAATGGTATGTCAATGTTACACTAATGGTACGTTAATGGTACGTTAATGTTACACTAATGGTACGTTAATGGTGCATTAAATACATGCATGCATAAGGCTGTTTACTAGAGATGTTCCTTTCCACCCTCCCACCCGCCTCTCCCCTGCCATCCTCCTCCCCTCCCACCCTCCTTTCTCTCAAGTCAAGGTTAACACTATTCCGTTGAGTAACACAGTTAACTATTAGGGAGAATGCCATAGGCCACAGGGAGATGCCCCCCCCCCCCACTCAGATGCTTGGGTGCACATTGTGCATCCAGTGTGATATGTGGAGAAGTGACCATTGATAGAGGCCCATCACCTCCCTCACTCATACACACATTCCTGTATATACCTTACTTAAACCACTTCAAATCCTCCACACCATCACACCTCCACATCATCACACTTCCACACCATCACACCTCCACATCATCACACCTCCACACCATCACAGCTCCCATGCATTCGTGCAAGCTTACTCTCAGGGAATTGAAGAACTGGGAGTCAGCCACGATGCTACCTGATATGGTAACAGTCTTGGCTTTGTAGAGGACAATGAAATTGACATCAGTAAGGTCCTCACCAGCCATTAGCTAGAGACATAGTGAACAGGAGGACCAGAGGGACATAGTGAACAGGAGGACCAGAGGGACATAGTGAACAGGAGGACCAGAGGGACATAGTGAACAGGAGGACCAGAGGGACATAGTGAACAGGAGGACCAGAGGGACATAGTGAACAGGAGAACCAGAGGGACATAGTGAACAGGAGGACCAGAGGGACATATAGTGAACAGGAGGACCACAGGGACATAGTGAACAGGAGGACCAGAGGGACATAGTGAACAGGAGGACCAGAGGGACATAGTGAACAGGAGGACCAGAGGGACATAGTAAACAGGAGGACCAGAGGGACATAGTGAACAGGAGGACCAGAGGGACATAGTGAACAGGAGGACCAGAGGGACATAGTGAACAGGAGGACCAGAGGGACATAGTGAACAGGAGGACCAGAGGGACATAGTGAACAGGAGGACCAGAGGGACATAGTGAACAGGAGGACCAGAGGGACATAGTGAACAGCAGGACCAGAGGGCAGCTCCATCACAACATCTGATCCCCACCACCCAAATATGGTAGTGTGCATAAACATGAACATGTGACTACCAGTCAACTGCACTTAATCTTACTGACCACACCCCCTATGCAAACCTGGAGGGTCTTGCTTTTAGGAATGGATGAAGCAATATCAGTACCCTCTCCCCTCTTCACTGTGATAGTAAACCTGCACAATGGCTGCACACAAGGGAAAGGTTAACACACACAAGGGAAAGGTTAACACACACAAGGGAAAGGTTAACACACACAAGGGAAAGGTTAACACACACAAGGGAGAGGTTAACACACACAAGGGAAAGGTTAACACACACAAGGGAATGGTTAATACATACAGGGGAATGGTTAACTTGCAACTGCTCGATTATTTGTATGTGTGTATGTGTGTGTATGTGTTGTGTATGTGTGTGTACGTGTGTGTATGTGTATGTGTATGTGTGTGTGTGTGTGTGTGTGTGTGTGTACTCACTACTAGTCCTCTCAGTTTGAATATCCCGTGGCTGTCTGAGGTAGCCATCTCCATATACTTCTCACAGGAGGAACCAACCAGGCCTGTTGCCTAACACATGGTAGTACGTGTGGTAGTGTGTGCGTATGACATACACATGTATGTGCATGTGTGGGGAGGGCGGGTAAACAGATATCATTAGCTAGCTCCATCCAAACCACTATGACAATAGCAGTGCCCATATCAAAATGTGCCAGAGCTTAATCAATACCTATCTAGGCCTGGGTAAATGACCCCCCAAAACCAAAGGCCTAGGTAACTGCCCCCCTAAACCAAAGGCTTGGGTAAATGACCCCCTAAACCAAAGACCTGGGTAGATGACCCCCCTAAACCAAAGGCCTGGGTAAATGACTCCCCTAAACCAAAGGCCTAGGTAACTGCCCCCTAAACCTTTAGGCTCTAAGCAGCCAAGGACCACCCTAGCTAACTTACCTCCACTGTCACACCAGGTTCTGGCTGCCTGTTCAGTGACATAGTGGTCCCAGTGCAACTGTTAGGGGATGAGCAGAGGGGATCATGTGATCCACACACACACACACACACACACACACACACACACACACACACACACACACACACCCACACCCACACACACACACACAAACCATGAATGCTACATGTAATAGCTGGCATATTGATCCATGCATATCAAGATTCTAATCTTTGCAGGAAAGATGTCACACACACGTGCAAGCACACACACACACACACACACACACACACACACACACACACACACACACACACACACACACCTGTATGCAACCCTCTTTCCCACAAAGGTAATTTCAGTAGTTGCACCTTGCTCCAAATTGATCACCTGTAAAAGCAGTAGCACACACACACACACACACACACGTGTGTGTACAAAGATGAGATGCATATATGCCACACGCACATATACACATACATATACATACACACAACACACACACACACACACACACACACACACACACACACACACACACACACACACATACATTACTGGTCTGGACATAGTGGCCGTCATTAGGACACACAGCATGCACTGTAGCCTACTCACGTACCTTAGCAGAGGGAGAGAACTCATATTCCCTAAGGAGAGGCTTAGCATAGTATTGGCCAGGGTTCTGGGGAAGAGATGGAGGGGAGGGTGATGGGTGGGGGTGTGATACAATACAGGCACATAACAATTCCTTATTTGGTCACACTTCAACTATGACCCACATGGGAAAAAACAAGATGTTGTAAATACATTTCAAAGCTACAGGAGTTATATCATAACAACAGCAACTGTTGTTATAATATTTAAAATATACACATACTTGAATAAATGTGGCCAATATTCAAAAGATATTCATACGCGTGAATATGTGTGGTCAATGTGATCAAAAGCAACATGTGATTTACCACCAAGCTATAGGTAAAGGGGGCTTTTTTCCAAATTGTAATTTTTATTCTGTAAATATGAAGTATCTGTCTGGTTGTATGTAAATTATAAATTGTAGCTTCTCAGAATGCTCAGATCTTTAGATATATTGGCTCAAAGATGATGAATATGGACACCGTGATAAATTAAAGTTTAGGACCGCGTGACGTCACTACACGATGGACGATTCTGATGTGGAGGCCACAGAGGGCAACGAGCCTTTGGGTCTACTACCGTACCGTTTTGAGCCAACAAGTCATGAGTCCAACACCTTTAGCGAGAGTGATAGTGACAGAGAATTACCAGCTGACTTTGCTGCATGTATGTGTGTTGATAACACAGCTTGGTGTCCGTATACCAAGTGCGCTGCTCTCCCGACCGAAGGCGAGTGTTGCTGTTGTGGGGAACTGGTGCACATAAGGCATCTTTTTAGTGATGTGGAGGGTCTCCAGTGCATCACAGATATCACCCTGAGTTTGCTGGAGCATGCCTCAATCCACTAACTTTGCGCATCGCCTTGATAGGTGTGATGGCGACAAGAGGGGATCCTATACATCTTCCTATTCCCAATAGGTAACGGGAGATTGTGTTATGTGAACCGTATCATATTTGTTAATGCAACGTACATACACATGCGTATGCATGTGCATGTATGCCTGTAGTAGGTCATATCATCATGCAGCATATCGGCAATTTATATGGTGGACTTTCAGGATCTGATTGGGCAGAAGAGTTAGAAAGATTATTCCCTCGTGCAGTAACTACCAAGGGACGAGTGTTTCCTGAACTGGACGATATATGTAGGCTATAAGGAATATGCTGCATTGTAATACATGCAGTGTTTGTACTAACTAAATCATGAACAGTGTTCCTTCAGAGATAATATCTCTGGTTCCTTTATTAAATCATCTTTATTTGGACGCACTTCTTGTAAGAGCAATGTTCTTTGGAATCATAACTGGAATCTCAATCTCACAAATGTATCCTTGGCTGCCACTTAGTTGTATGTCACGTAAATAGGAGTACTGCTTTCGCTGGATGTAGTCCTCTCGAATGAAATGCTCGCTAAATACACGAGCATTTGCATCAACCTCAGTCATATGTAGAACAAGTAACCACTGAAACAAGTGATTTATTTTTATTTTTACAAATGTACCTAAAAAATAAATAATAAAGACGAGGCCAAATGAAAAATTGTTCAGTGGACCTTTGCCTCTGCACAGGCCAAAGCTATAGAATGGTGTTGTGAGTGGGAATGAAATGACCTGGTTCCTCGAAGGCACATGATTGCTGAGCGGAGTAATGAAAAACTTAGTTTGCATCACAACCAAATAAGAGTGGTAGAATAGGGTTCTTGTCACTTGTCAGCAATTAATGATGCTATTCTCTTGTACACTGTGGTTGCTATGGGACCCATACCTCCAGCTGTAGAGAATACCAAGGATGAAAAAGATCCATGCTCAATCTCTTACTGAAACAAGTGATCGAGATTATTTCAGTATTCAATATTTGCGTACGCAAGTCGAAAAGGACGAAGAAAAACTTACCTGATGAAGCAGAGATGGGTTCTTTCTTGGCAAACGACTAACACCTTTTGTGCAATTATTATCTCGACTCATACATCCTTTGGCAATGCAGTGAGGAATTCTATATACGTGCGCAATGTGGCGACCAAATTTGTTGTGTTATCTTGAATATAAAAGCACATTATATTTGCAGTTCTTATTTTTTACTCAAATGCTATAAACTGAGATAGCATTATTTTTGACCAGCCCGATTAATTAATCGAATTGTTTGTTTTTTTTTTTCAATACACATAATCAACACATTAGTCTACAAGGTCTTCACATTAGCCTACAGAAGGTCTGTACATTAGCCTACAGAAGGCCTTTACATTAGCCTACAGAAGGTCTTCACATTAGCCTACAGGAGGTCTTCACATTAGCCTACAGGTCTTCACATAAGCCTACAGAAGGTCTTCACATTAGCCTACAGAAGGTCTTTACATTAGCCTACAGAAGGTTTTCACATTAGCCTACAGGTCTTCACATAAGCCTACAGAAGGCCTTTAATTAGCCTACAGGTGGTCTTCACATTAGCCTACAGAAGGCCTTTACATTAGCCTACAGAAGGTCTTCACATTAGCCTACAGAAGGTCTTTACATTAGCCTACAGAAGGTCTTTACATTAGCCTACAGAAGGTCTTTACATTAGCCTACAGAAGGTCTTCACATTAGCCTACAGAAGGCCTTTACATTAGCCTACAGAAGGTCTTTACATTAGCCTACAGAAGGCCTTTACATTAGCCTACAGAAGGTCTTCACATTAGCCTACAGAAGGTCTTCACATTAGCCTACAGAAGGTCTTTACATTAGCCTACAGAAGGTCTTTACATTAGCCTACAGAAGGTCTTTACAAGGCTCAAGACAAACAAGACATATTACAGAATATGTACTCGCTACGACCAGCCATTGATTGGGTTAAAATAATTAAGTCTGCATCACCCCAGACAGGCAGATCTGCATCTTATTTATTCATCTAGCCATATTAACTGTCCGTAAGGCTTGATCACGTACAGTTCCTGGTTATGTACAAAGTACATGTACTAATTAGTATAAACTACTAATTCCCAGGTGAACAGGTACATATAAACCAAGGGGTGGGGTTCATCAAATTAAGATCAAACCACCTGGCTAACATATTCATACCAGGTTGTAGTATGTGAGTGCTCCATCTTTGTTGGTGAAGTTGTTGCTTCTGAAGTTAGCACCACTTAAAGAGAAGAGCACATCCGGGAGGGAATGTCCCTCCTCTGTCGTGACCTGGGAGGGAGGTGTGGTCAACACATGTGTGCGTGTGTATTATGTAAGACCAACCTTGATCACTATCTGACTAAGCTTGCGAGCTCTGAAGGAATAGATATCTCCTTCCATTGGCTCAAACACATATCCAGCCTTCTCGGCACTCTGCACACACACACACACACACACACACACACACACACACACACACACACACACACACACACACACACACACACAAACACGTCATAACCAATTTTAACACCATTGCAAACAACCCAAACAGCAATAACAGCCCTACTTTCTAATAATTACAATCAACTTTTGTATGCCAATTCCCAATGACCACACCCACTTGTGCCTGTGACCACACCCACTCTGCCGGCACTCACCACCAGCACAGACTGTGCCTTGTCTCCATGCACAGGCCCCACCCTCCAAGCTCCGCCCTGATCCGTGGAAGCCACCAAAGTGTCAGCATCGCTGAGCTGTATGGAGATGGTTACCCCGGGCAACGCAGGGACAACATGGCCACTCAATATCAGGCCCAGACTGCCTTGGAATGGCTCCACCAGTTCCGGACAATCTGAAATACATGTGGGCATTAACAGTACGTGGAATGAATGACTTCCAAAGCATCACAGCAGATACAGTACCAGTCAGAAAAATGTTTCCGTAACATAGCACTGTTTTAACTAATGTAGCGTAGCATCATGGCGTAATACCGTAGCTATGGTTACTTAGTAACAAAATTCGCTCTGTTACTATGCATAGAAGATGCATTAAGAAATGAGCGCTGAGCCGTATAATGTGGCTACGCATACCATAGCATAATAACGTCGTACCGTAGCGTAATAACGTCATCTGCTAACTTTTGTACGTGTAGCGTAGCACCATAGAAAAACTACTCTAAGGTGGGAAACATTTTTCTAACTGGTACTGTATGATAAGCAACAGAAGGTTTAAACAAACTGTGTACATTCTCAGACCACAGCAATGCAGGGGCAGCCTCATAGCACCCTTCCCATCACTGTCCCCTCCCTCCCCACTGTCTCTAATGTTCCCACCCTCCCCACTGTCTCTAATTTTCTCACCCGCCCCCACCCTCCCCATCAGTTCCCACCCTCTTTATCACTGACTCCACCCTCCCATCACTGATGCCACCCTCCCCATCAGTTCCCACCCTCCCCATCACTACACACATACCTTGCATAACAGTATGTCTCCTGTAACTAGGCACAAACATAAGTTCCATTGACTTTGGGGTCAAGTCCAGCTCGTCTCCCGGGCTAAAGGCGGGAATAGAGGATCAGTGATACACCTTGACAAAGTAGACAAGCCAATCAACACACACATGCACACACACACACACACACACACACACATACTCACTCACACACACATACACACACATATGGTGAAGATGTGTGGTATAAGATGAGATGTTAGGTTGAACAAGTAAATAAAAACGTCATTGATAAAGTTGACAGGTGGTTGTAAAGGTGTGCACACATTTGGATAATTAAAATTAAAGTGAACAGTTAATTAATACTTACTTCAAACTATAAATAACGGTTGACTGCTTATTGGCTAATATGGACATAACATACTCACGGAGCGGTTATGTAAGCCCCAAGGCGATGAATATATGATGTGGAGAAGTGCTACTCAAATAGCATACGTCAAGTTGGTGTTTTGGTTAATAACTCTTTAAAATTTAGATTGCCACTCTGGTATTGTGCTGCGTGCTGTTTAACAACTATTGCAGATGCTTGCTATGCAATATCGCTTTATTCTATAAATACATATTTTGGCAATCTTGAATCAAGGATATTTACCTTGTCCCAGCTGTAACTACCGTATCAACCGTCAAGTGCTCTACTTATATACACGCATGTGGTCCAATTGTGGTCCACATGTGCGGGGGGGGGGGGGAGGGGGGTGGGGGGGGGGGGAGGGTCTATGTACAACTGCAAAACTGCTACAGGAGTATGGATAGGAACGCCCCCGAGAATAAGTATTGTTATTACAAAACATCGAAACTTTAAATCCGCGTAATTCAAAAGTGGTTTGGCCTGGGGACGAAATAATTGAACTATATGTATAGGTGTATGAGGTCAGTAGTTGGGTAAAGTTTGAACTACATTAGAGAAGGTCATAGTACTAGACATGGCACTAAACACCTCACTACACACCTCCTCACTATACACATCTCACTATACACACTGTAGTGTATGAACATTGCTATGTGATGTAATGTGTAGATATGCACATGCGCGGGTGACAGATCATGTGTGTAGTAATATGATAGCGTGATAAGTGTATGCAAGAACGAATCCAAACACATCTGTGAATCTATAAGTAGATACACGACAGATATTGGCGACGAGGGTGGGATAGGTGTGTCATTTGAGATAGGGAAGAAGAACGATCAAAAATGACACAGATAAGTCGCATACAAGAATTTCAGCCCGACAATGAGACTGTTTCGACATACCTTGAGCGAGTGGACCTCTACTTCGTGGCGAACGGAACACCGGCAGATAAGAAGGTGCCAGTTTTGCTGAGTTCCATAGGAGCAAGGACTTATGGGTTACTTCGAAGTTTGGTGGCACCCGAGGCACCCCGAAATAAGACTTTGAATGAGCTTGAGAAAGTACTTAAGAACCATTATGAACCGGCACCACTCATTATTGAGGAAAGGTTCCAATTCAACCTAAGAAATCAGCGGTTGGTGAATCCATCGTGGAGTACGTTGCTGAGTTGCGGAGACTGTCGACCCGTTGTAAATCTGACGATTACTTAGAACAAGCGCTGCGTGATATGACTAGTGTGTGGGCTGAGGAACGAAGGAACGAGGAAACAACTCCTCTCTGAAGCGGACCTCACTTTGGCTAAAGCATTAGAGTTGGCCCAAGTTTTGAAGCAGCTGAAAAGAATGCTCAACATTTCAAGGAGACAGAGGTTGCTGTTCACCAGGTGGCCAAACCAACTGGAGGGCGTTGTCAGGGGTGTGGAAGGACGAACCATGATACGGCTGACTGCAGGATGAAGGACGTGGAGTGTTTTAATTGTGGTAAGCAAGGCCATACATCCCATGTCTGTCAAACCCCTCGGTGGCAGCAGTCTCAAGCTAAGGCACGGAAAAACCCTGTTCCTAGAAAGAAGGAGACCAAGTGGGTTGCAGTAGACCAAGATGAAGAGCCACAGTTGGAGGAAGGTTGGGGTGTTGGTGTGATTCAGACAGAGGTTGTTGGTGTGATTCAGACAGAGGTTGTTGGGGTGATTCAAACAGAGGTTGTTGGGGTGATTCAAACAAAGGCTCATTCACAGCCTATCAAGGCTCAAGTTGAGATAAATGGTAAAACCGTCACGATGAAAGTTGACACAGGAGCAGCTGTTTCATTGATATCGGAGAAGAATTGGAAGGAAGTGTTATCAGGAACTCCACTTTAAAAGTCCTCCTTGATACTTCAGACTTACACTGCTGAACAGATGCCTGTAGTGGGAGAATGTCAAGTGGTTGTCCAGTACGGTGACCAGCAGAAAACACTTCCACTCTATGTTGTAAAGGGACATGGACCAAGTCTCTTGGGTCGTGAATGGTTGCGTAGTATCCAGTTGGACTGGAGGTCAATCGGACAAGTGACAGTGGACACAGGCACTAAGACAGAACAGCTCCTGCAGAAATATGGGGACGTTTTCAGAGAAGAACTGGGAACAATGCAGAATATCAAGGCTCAATTGAAGGTGATGACGAGAGCAAAACCCAGGCTTCATCGTCCAAGATCAATTCCGTTTGCGCTCAAGGAGGCAGTGGAGCGAGAACTAAAAAGATTGGAGAACTTGGGTATTATATGCAAAGTGACTCACAGTACCTGGGCAGCGCCAATTGTTCCCATCGTGAAGGCAGATGGCTCCGTGGGAGTGTGTGGAGACTACAAGGTTACGGTGAACCAGTCACTGGATGTGGATCAATACCCACTGCCGAAACCTGAGAACCTGTTTGCTACTGTGGCTAATGGACGGCTTGTTCTCCAAATTAGATCTATTGCAGGCATATCAACAGATGCTCTTGGATGAAGAGTCAAAGAAGTATGTAACCATCAACACACACCTGGGATTGTACCAGTATACACGGCTGCCCTTGGTGTGGGTGTGGCCTCGGCTCAAGCAATGTCTCAGAAGGCCATGGACATGATCCTTCAAGGGTTATCAGGGGTGATATATTACATAGATGACATCCTGGTATCGGGAAGAACAGAGGAGCACTTCAGACTAGAGGAATGCTGAAAAGACTAAATAACTATGGGTTGAGAGTAAAGAAAAACAAGTGTGCATTTCTGAAACAGTCTGTGGAGTATTTAAGATGCCTGAGTATTTAAGATGCCTCTGGACTACACCCATTAAGCAGCAAGATAGAAGCTATTGTTCAAGCCCCAGACCCACAAAATGTACAACAGTTGTGGTCATTCTTTGGGTCTACTCAAATTATTATGGCAAATTCATCAAGAACCTCGCCACCTTACTACATCCATTAAACAAGCTTCTACAACAGAATGTCAAGTGGTCTTGGTCAATGGACTGTAAGATTGCTTTTAATCAAGCAAAGCAGGAATTGGCTTCATCAAAAGTGCTGGCCCACTATGATATCAAACTGCCTATCAAGTTGGCTGCGGACGCCTCTTCGTATGGACTATGGAGTGGGAGCTTCAACATTGCGCAAATCGAAGCACTCCCGGTGACGGTGGATCAGTTAGGATATGCTACTAGATGTGATGTGGATCTAAGCCAGGTATGGCAGTATGTTCAGTTAGGTTGGCCTGATGTGGTTCCAGAGCGTCTAAAGCCATATCCCTTTCGCAGAGATGAGCTTACCGTACAAGGGAATGTACTAATGTGGGGTATTAGGGTTATTGTTCCTAACAAGCTGCAGTTACATAGGGAGCATCCCGGGGTAGTCCGGATGAAGAGTATTGCCAGAAGTTATGTCTGGTGGCCTGGGCTTGATCAGGCTATTGAGCATGTGGTTAAGGCTTGTTCTCAGTGTCAAGTTGTGAAAAATACAGCACCGGTGGCCCCCCTGCACCATGGATTTGGCCTGCTCAGCCATGGCAGAGAATCCACATAGATTTCGCGGGTCCATTCATGGGGAAATCGTTCCTGTTGGTGGTCGATGCTCAATCCAAGTGACCTGAGGTGTGGGACTACCGCAGCGAAGACAATAGAGGTGTTGAGACAGTTGTTTGGCATCATATGGACTACCTGAGCAGGTTGTATCGGACAATGGTCCTCAGTTTACAGCCGATGAGTTCACGGAGTACATGAAGGTGAATGGCATCAAACACATTCATAGTACACCTTACCATCCCTCTACCAATGGACTTGTGGAACGCTTTGTTCAAAACATTTAAAAGAGCGATGAGGGCAGGTGAAAGTGAGGGGAAACCAATGCATCATCGATTGGCCAATTTCCTACTTACCTACAGAAGTTCGCCGCATGCAAGTACCAATGTGGCACCAGGTGACCTTTTTGTAAAAAGGCATTTACACACCAGGTTTGACTTGTGGAGGCCAGACCAGAACAGAAAAGTCAGCTCCAAACAAGCCATGCACAAGAAGGAACATGATGTCCATTCCAAATTACAAGAGTTCTACGTGGGGAACCAAGTGCTAGCAAAGAACTTCTTAGATGGAGACAAGTGGATACCTGGAGTTGTTGTGGAGAGAACGGGACCACTTTCTTACATTGTGCAAATTCGGACAGGAGCACAGTGGCGACGGTACAGTGGCGACGGTACGCTGATCATTTGCGAGATGGCAGTGAAATAAAAGAAAGGAAATTGGAATAAGAGTCACCAAGATACCTATATACCAAGCTCAAGTGGTGAACAATTGGAAGCTGTACAAGTGCCCGCACAACCATGGAAACAATCCGAAGCTATACATATGTCAGCTCCACCATGTAACCAATCAGAAAAGGTATCTATATTGCCATTTCAAGCACCAGAAGCAGAAGTCATGAAACAATACCTACCCAGTTCCAGCACTACCCTGGACCGATCAGAGGTGTCTTGGCCTGTCATGGTTCGTAGGTATCCTCAACGAAATGGACAACCTCCGCTTCGGTTTTAAAGGGGGAGGAAGTGTAGTGTATGAACATCGCTATGTGATGTAATGTGTATATACGCACATGCCCGGGTGACAGATCAGGTGTATGGTAATACGATAGCGTGATAAGTGTATGCAAGAACGAATCCAACCACATCTGTGAATCTATAAGTAGATACATGACACACACCTCACTACACACCTCCTCACTATACACCTCCTCACTATACACCTCACCTTACAAGGAAGGAGAACTTATAATTAAACACGGTCCCTGTGGCCACACCCTCTTGCTGGACCTCCGTGACAAGGGTGGGCCTGTGGGTGTGTTCTTTGCTCGTGTACCTCAGGGAGCGGACCACTAGTGTGATGTCATCTGTCTGCTGAGCCGTTACCATGACATCCAACCAGTGCCGCTGGGAGGTGAGGTTAAGACGAGTGGGGGATGCCCTGGGAAAGAGGGAGAAGTGGGAGTGGTCAAGAATCACAGTACACATCCTTCATACGTGCACACACACACACATGTACACAAAGTGACCATCCTTAATATGTACACACGAAGAAATGCAACACATTGCAGTGATTACATCACTAAACCATCTGAAGATACAGCTGTTTCATTTCCTTACGTGTCAAAGGTGTACGTTTCAGATCCAAACCAGTGGCATGACTTTGGCTTCACAGTGTACATACCTGAGAGACAGTAAACATACTCACTTGGTTGCTAGGATACAAGAGTATGCATCATCTGTGACACACACAAGGGGGCCCACCCTCCCACTCCATATATGGGCATGATACATAAAACATACTACAGTGCATGCCACAGAAAGCCCCTACCACTCCATATATGGGCATGACACATGAAACACACCTCATAGGTCAAGGGAGCACATCACATGCACGTAACTATAGCAACAGAAGGCCCTCCCCTTCCACATTACCTGGATCACTGAGACACACAGAGCAGTTTCCTCTCTTCAGTCCTACCTCGACAGGCGCCTTACCCCCAAGATGATAACTCTACCAAGAAGGAAAGGATGATGGCAGAGCAATGGACACATGGGGGTGAGGGGTGAGGGGTGAGGGATGGGAGTGAGGGGTGGGAGTGAGGGATGGGAGTGAGGGGTGGGGGTGCTCTTATTTTATTATACAATAAAACCAAAAGTCTGTCCCATATGCTTTTAATCCAAGGCAAAACGAATAGTTGGAACACAATATCCCCCCCCCCCCCCCCCATCCATGAGACCACTTCATGTACAATATCCCCCTCCCCCATCCATGAGACCACTTCATGTACAATATCCCCTCCCCCCATCCATGAGACCACTTCATGTACAATATCCCCCTCCCCCATCCATGAGACCACTCCATGTACAATATCCCCTCCCCCATCCATGAGACCACTTCATGTACAATATCCCCTCCCCCATCCATGAGACCACTTCATGTACAATATCCCCTCCCCCATCCATGAGACCACTTCATGTACAATATCCCCTCCCCCATCCATGAGACCACTTCATGTACAATATCCCCTCCCCCATCCATGAGACCACTTCATGTACAATATCCCCTCCCCCATCCATGAGACCACTTCATGTACAATATCCCCTCCCCCATCCATGAGACCACTTCATGTA
This sequence comes from Eunapius fragilis, assembly GCA_963681505.1. Lineage (NCBI taxonomy): Eukaryota > Metazoa > Porifera > Demospongiae > Spongillida > Spongillidae > Eunapius > Eunapius fragilis. Next base: position 13,426,370 of record OY811973.1, on the reverse strand, counting down.
CAATATCCCCCCCCCCCATCCATGAGACCACTTCATGTACAATATCCCCTCCCCCATCCATGAGACCACTTCATGTACAATATCCCCCTCCCCCCATCCATGAGACCACTCCATGTACAATATCCCCTCCCCCATCCATGAGACCACTCCATGTACAATATCCCCCTCCCCCCATCCATGAGACCACTTCATGTACAATATCCCCTCCCCCATCCATGAGACCACTCCATGTACAATATCCCCCCCTCCCCCATCCATGAGACCACTTCATGTACAATATCCCCCTCCCCCCATCCATGAGACCACTTCATGTACAATATCCCCCCCCCCCATCCATGAGACCACTTCATGTACAATATCCCCCTCCCCCCATCCATGAGACCACTTCATGTACAATATCCCCCTCCCCCATCCATGAGACCACTTCATGTACAATATCCCCCTCCCCCCATCCATGAGACCACTTCATGTACAATATCCCCTCCCCCATCCATGAGACCACTCCATGTACACTGCACTACAAAACAACTGCACAAACATCACACTTCACTATCCCATATCCCACACTTCACTATCCCATATCACACATCACACACTTCACTATCCCATATCACACATCACACTTCACTATGCCATATCACACATCACACTTCACTATCCCATATCACTTCACACTTCACTATCCCATATCACACACTTCACTATCCCATATCACACATCACACACTTCACTATCCCATATCACACACCACACACTTCACACACCACACATCACACCACACATCACACCACACTAACCAGCACTGCATCGTGTGAAAGTGAACACCTCAGGAGATAGCCGCTCTGTTCGAAGGTCAGAGCTGTGACCTGATCAGGTGAAATGGATACCGGTATTGACTGCTCCTTCCAGCACCATACAGGATTAGAAATGTCCACTGTGTGCACAGTACACATGGTACAATATGAACAGTGCAACAAGTGATTCAACCAATCACTGACCAGTTCCTTTCCCTGGCAAAATTCCCTCAAACTTGAAGTGGCCTATGTTAGAGGAAGCCTGCACCTTTTGGTGGGGGGAGCATTCAAAAACCATTATATACAATGCATGTCTCCCTCATTTCCATCCCACCTCCCCTCCCCTCCCCTCCCCTCCCCTCTCCTCCCCTCCCCTCCCAACCATACCATGACTTCTGCTTTCTTTGGCACCAGCTGACTCCCCGGTTGCTCCCACCCAAAATGAACCTTGATCCCAGGAGGACACGCCTCCTTACACAGCAGTGTACCAGTGAGGGTGGTGGTGTATTGTGTGAAGGTGACCCCACTAAGGATGGGTGTATCCACCACAGTGACGGGAGAGGTTGGAGGAGAGAAAATCAGACCCATATGCCTCTCCTGATCAGAGACCGTTGCCTGGAGACGGTAAAGGTAGGTGTTGTTAATGAGCTAGTCTATACAACCCCCTCGCCTCTAACTACTCATGCAGGCAAAAAACCAGAGAGAAAATCGATGGTTATGGAGGGTCAGAGACCACCTTTGGTTATGGAGGACCAGACACCACCTTTGGTTATGGAGGACCAGAAACCACCCCTGGTTATGGAGAGCCAGACATTCTTTTATTTTTTTAAAAGAGGTAACAAGAGTAACTGCAATGTGCAGCCAGGGGGTGATGGCTAAGGGTACTTGTAAGCAGGTCATGGTTAAGGTACTTGTAAGGAGGTCATGGCTAAGGGTACTTGTAAGCAGGTCATGGTTAAGGGTACTTGTAAGCAGGTCATGGTTAAGGTACTTGTAAGCAGGTCATGGTTAAGGGTACTTGTAAGCAGGTCATGGCTAAGGTACTTGTAAGCAGGTCATGGTTAAGGGTACTTGTAAGCAGGTCATGGCTAAGGTACTTGTAAGCAGGTCATGGTTAAGGTACTTGTAAGGAGGTCATGGTTAAGGTACTTGTAAGCAGGTCATGGTTAAGGGTACTTGTAAGCAGGTCATGGCTAAGGTACTTGTAAGCAGGTCATGGTTAAGGGTACTTGTAAGCAGGTCATGGCTAAGGTACTTGTAAGCAGGTCATGGTTAAGGTACTTGTAAGCAGGTCATGGCTAAGGTACTTGTAAGGAGGTCATGGCTAAGGTACTTGTAAGCAGGTCATGGCTAAGGTACTTGTAAGCAGGTCATGGTTAAGGTACTTGTAAGCAGGTCATGGTTAAGGGTACTTGTAAGCAGGTCATGGTTAAGGTACTTGTAAGCAGGTCATGGCTAAGGTACTTGTAAGCAGGTCATGGTTAAGGGTACTTGTAAGCAGGTCATGGTTAAGGGTACTTGTAAGCAGGTCATGGCTAAGGTACTTGTAAGCAGGTCATGGCTAAGGTACTTGTAAGCAGGTCATGGCTAAGGTACTTGTAAGCAGGTCATGGTTAAGGGTACTTGTAAGCAGGTCATGTCTAAGGTACTTGTAAGCAGGTCATGGTTAAGGGTACTTGTAAGCAGGTCATGGCTAAGGTACTTGTAAGCAGGTCATGGCTAAGGTACTTGTAAGGAGGTCATGGTTAAGGGTACTTGTAAGCAGGTCATGGTTAAGGTACTTGTAAGCAGGTCATGGTTAAGGTACTTGTAAGCAGGTCATGGTTAAGGTACTTGTAAGGAGGTCATGGTTAAGGTACTTGTAAGCAGGTCATGGCTAAGGTACTTGTAAGCAGGTCATGGTTAAGGGTACTTGTAAGGAGGTCATGGTTAAGGTACTTGTAAGCAGGTCATGGATAAGGTACTTGTAAGCAGGTCATGGTTAAGGGTACTTGTAAGGAGGTCATGGTTAAGGGTACTTGTAAGCAGGTCATGGTTAAGGGTACTTGTAAGCAGGTCATGGTTAAGGTACTTGTAAGCAGGTCATGGCTAAGGTACTTGTAATGTAATGCAACATCTGTGTGTGCAATTGCAAAAAGGACCACCATAATATGCTACCAAAGCAATCATCATTGCACACAAAGGCTGTCACCATATGAACATCGAGACCCCACCCTCCCCCCCCCCCCACCATTCAAAACATACCAACAAGTATGCTCCTGATCAGTGAAGTTGAACGTTAGTGATGTGAACCTATCCTTATTAGGAGGTGATAATAATCACTGCCTACTACAATTAGATTAGGAGGTTAAACATGACATTTCAATTAATGCCTCCCTCCTTAAACTTATTACAGTGCATGTAATGTCTATAATTACCATGGGACGGAGGAGGGGGTGGGGCTTACATGTGATACAGGGGTGGAGGAGGGGGTGGGGCTTACATGTGAAACAGGGGGTGGAGGGGTGTGGCTTACAAGTGATATAGGGAGTGGAGGAGAGGGTGTGGCTTACATGCAATACAGGGGGCAGAGGGTGGAAATTATATGCGATACTTTGTTAATCGGTCCCTCCAGTACAGAGCAACATTGACTTATTTTGAGGGCCATACAACTAATGGATGCAGGGCTATTTCCTGTTGGAGAAAAAAACCAGCTTGTGTGTGTGTGTGAGAGGGAGAGAGGGAGAGAGGGAGAGAGGGAGGGAGGGAGGGAGGGAGGGAGGGAGGGAGGGAGGGAGGAGGGAGGGAGGGAGGGAGGGAGGGAGAGAGGGAGGGAGGGAGGGAGGGAGGAGGGAGGGAGGGAGGGAGGGAGGGAGGGAGGGAGGGAGAGACCAGCTTGGGACAAACTTTATGTAAAAGGTACCAAATGAACCTTTTTGAGCAGCCATCTGGGAAACTACATTCATTGATTGCAAACACGACCACCTCGAGCACCTCCCCCTACCTCCCTACCCACCCTGCATATCTCCCCTTCTCCACACTCCACATCACCACCTTACCTCCACCTGGTAGTTCCCTGAGGACAGCATGAAACAGAAGTTGCCCTTCTGATCAGATCTCTTTGTCTGCACAGGCTTGGCCCGGGAAGATGAGTTGAACACATGTATCTCCTGGAAACCTGATATAATGGGCATGTTGTGAGAATGTAGCAGTGTGGGATGAGGGAGAGGGAAGGGAGCAGTGTGTGGAAGAGAGAGAGAGAGAGCAGTGTGGGGAGAAAGAGAGAGAGAAAGGAGCAGTGTGTGGAGAGGGAAGAGAGCAGTGTGTGGAGAGAAAAGGGAGCAGTGTGTGAGAGGGAAGGGAGCAGTGTGGAGAGGGAAGAGAGCAGTGTGTGGAGAGAAAAGGGAGCAGTGTGTGAGAGGGAAGGGAGCAGTGTGGAGAGGGAAGAGAGCAGTGTGTGGAGAGAAAAGGGAGCAGTGTGTGAGAGGGAAGGGAGCAGTGTGTGAGAGGGAAGGGAGCAGTGTGGAGAGGGAAGAGAGCAGTGTGGAGAGGGAAGAGAGCAGTGTGTGGAGAGAAAAGGGAGCAGTGTGGAGAGGGAAGGGAGCAGTGTGGGGAGAGGGAAAGAAGCAGTATGGTTGGGGGGGGGGGGGGTGTAAGAGAGAAGGGTTAAAGGGATAGGATGTGGAAACGAAGGACTTATGGGGAAGGAAGGGCACTTACAGTTATGCCTTTGGCAGGTGGTATGGTTATCACTACATTCCCACACACTGCAAACCTAGGAGAGGAGAATCAACGATCACTTTTACACACACACACACACACACACACACACACACACACACACACACACACACACACACACACACACACACACTACACACACCTTGTGGGACTGATGTCAACAAGGTAAGGTGTGGCTGGAGTAACATAGATTTGAAGTTCATCAAACTCCATATCTGGTGCCTCCACCTGACAGAGAGCATGAGGGAGGGAAGATGGAGAGGCAAGGAAGGGAAGATGGAGAGATGAGGGAGGGGGTTAAACTAAGAGATGAGGGAGGGGGTTAAATGATGGGTACATGAGGTAAGGTTAAATCGAACAGATGGCATAAGTGATAAAGGACAGATTGTGAAATGGGTGCAGGTGTCAAAGACTCACCATTATCATGTAGTCACCAGTGGTGATGTTGAACAGCTGGTATCGTCCTTCACTGTTAGTGGTGGCCTTGATCACACCAGACTCATACACGGTAGCCCCTACAATAGGTGGACCCTGCAAGATATGGATAGGCATCACAACACAGCTGCAATAGAATCAACCACACGTGGACCCCAAAAAACACAGCTGCAATAGAATTTCACGTACCACATCCTCCGCTTATGAATACAATTGATTACTATGAATGATCAAAGATTATGCAAAGCCAGTGAGGTTAAATACTTCTTCAGTGGAGCAGTGGCGGCCAACAAGAGCAGCCTTCTCTAACCTTAAGCCAACAAGAGCAGCTTTCTCTAACCTTAAGCCAACAAGAACAGCCTTCTCTAACCTTAAGCCAACAAGAACAGCCTTCTCTAACCTTAAGCCAACAAGAGCAGCTTTCTCTAACCTTAAGCCAACAAGAACAGCCTTCTCTAACCTTAAGCCAACAAGAGCAGCCTTCCCTAACCTTACGCCAACAAGAGCAGCCTTCTCTAACCTCAAGCCCTTAAGCCACCAACTTCTCCCAAGCTACTAATATACAGAGCTATTAAGCAAAGCTATTTCACGCTCCATTGGAATTTGATACCTAACTGGCCTGTCTGTAGCTCTTAGCAGCATCAAGGCTTCATGAAGGACAAGGCTACCTTCATTTAGGACATCAGCGGGCAACACTAGAACAGGAGAAACATTACAAAAATGGATGGAGGTTGTCAGGAAAGAGGTTGGCTTTGTGTCCCTTATTGTACAAGTGGGGAGGTGTATGACCATGAACACGTTGCTAGGTGACTGGTTCCTCCTGTAATGACATGTACCCTTTCAGCATAGTTCCCTGATGCACCAAAATGACTAAGCTTGTTTGGTCAACTAGACTGCACGTGCAGTAGTTGTGTAATGAGAATTATAAATACCTGCTGCCATATCTTTTTACCCCAGAAGAAAATGGTAATTCTTTACTTGACATGTGTGTGTGTGTGTGTGTGTGGTAAAAACGCTAGGCTCTGCCTTCACCCTCATGTTCTCTGCTCTACCTACTTACACAACGTCTTCACAAGAGGACTAGACTAGTACAATTCTTGTTGGCTACCCTGTCAACCATGTAAGATAATGTAAGCGTCTGAGCACGAGATATAGGAGAGCGGTTAGCGATTAAAATTTAATTTTTGTTTTACATGAGCTGAAGGATATAAAAAGCAAATCAAATCCACGCGCGGTTTAAGAATATGCGCGGTTAAGAGAATATAAATGCTATAGCAGCAGCCTGGAAAGCATAGAGATAGCCATATTGGAGCACCGCTTGCGGTCAATTGCAGGGGCTGTAGTCCAGTCCTTAGCCTTATCGTCGTCATCTAGTTGCTTCCAAACAACGCTCAAGAATTTAGTAACCTCTCTGTTGTCCACGCGGTCGACACTTTTATGCTCCTGCAGCAGCCGGAGGAAGGTGCTGCGAAATGCCTTAGAAAACTGCAGGAATTTGTTAGGAGGTCTCTTCTTGCCAGAGACCCGCGACCGCTTGCGACCCAAAGGCTTCGGTACCGTGCACCGTCCAGCAAGATGTATGATATCCGATTCCAAACGTTTTATTTCATCAACAGCAGCCACAAGGGTGTCATGCTTGGTGGTCTTCGCTGAGAGAGACAGCAGACCTTGAAGCTCGATAAAAGCAGAGTTCATTTTTTCAACTCTCTCTCGCTCTTTTCTGTTTTTGACCTCCTTCTTATCCCCTTCTTTCTCCGAAGAACTATCATTGTCGGAGTCGTCCTTCTCTGGAAAGCCTTCGACTTCTTTGTCTCCAGAACTGTCAGAATTATATTCTCTGTCACGGAAGCATTCCTGGATATCCTCTTCTTTAATTTCGTTATCAGAGAAGTCGATGTCTCGAAAACCTTCGGAACTTGCCAGCAGCGACGTCGTGTAGCAATAAGAACCATCGGGGCAGCTGCTACTGCTCAAATCCATTATGACGGCTCTTTGGTTCAGCAGCTGCAAGAATGTCAAAAAGCCGCGCATGCGTCGAATAGCACACATCGCACGCAAACAGAAGTTGAGACGATGTCTCGGCTTGAGGACAGCAATGAAGCTTGTTGCGGTTGCCCCACAAAACCTGTGCCCCACGTGGTGGCATGCAATACAAGTAAAAATAAAACCCTCCTTTTGGTTTGACGTCATTTGGTAACAGAATGCAGGGGGGGGGGGGGGGGGGGAGGAGGCCAAATGATCAGGACACAAGCAAGAAGAAACGCAGGGTAAAATCATCAAAGAGTGGTCGTGACATCCGGTGTTCGGTCTGCAACAAGCAATACGTGGGGAAAAACTGAATATCCAGATGAATGAACACAGAGCAAAATTGTAGGGCATACTACCTTATACACATAGCCAGCCAGAGCCACACCTTTTAAAGCGGGACCGCTGAACAATCAAACTACGCTACATGAAAATGGGTACATATCTCAGACGCAATGCAAGCCTGATGCTCTCTAAAATCGATGTCAGCTGTCAGCAGAAAACAACACAGAAAGACAACTTGAGGAAAGGTGGTAGAGGCAGTGTCATTATTATACATCTGGTGTTCTCTGCAGAACCTGCTCTGCTTGTCCTCTCATCACAACAGACTGCATACAAAAAGATAAACTCCGTTTTGAAATGAAGCTTTGGCTTCATGCGAGTTTGGACTGTCGTGGATACAGTCCCGTTCCGTCATCATAAGGGAAAATACAGCGTATACATTGGGACTAAGACAACTATTTTCTCTATCATCAAGCTGCAAATTTTCTCGATGACCGAGTGGGTACTGCATGTGTTCTGTTTGCCACATGTTCCCCCAACCATTGGATAGTATACTGTGCTTTATAAGATACACCAGAAGTTTTAACAGTTATTGAAACATGGGTCAGAAGACCAGCAGATGGGGTGTTCAAATATGTTGCATCACCATAACCAAGACAACCCATATAACACTTGCCTTGTTGGATGCGGTCAGGAGGACCAGATGGCAATTATTAGGATCAGAAGACTGGTGTCTGCCATCAGTGGGCAATGGGAGATCCTTGTGGTTATAATGAGATCAGGGTAGAGTGTAGAACTGCAACCACAATGATCTCACTCCTAGTAAAGTCATTGCACCAGACATGAGCCTCCTGATCCTAATACATGTAATTGCCATCAGTCCTCCAGATCATGGTAGACCACCACCACCATCCATTTGTTTTCTGCTGGTCTTATTTACAGAATACTCTTCACACACACACACCCCATTAAGGAATGGTCCGTGTTTCAACATTTCTGGCATATCAATGCACAAAATTACATCATCTCACACCTTTTACGTCATAGCAGGAGACTGTTGTGGAAATGTGTTCTGTTTGGGGTGCTTCCCCCAGGTTTTCCTCCCACCCACCCAACAGTTATTTGTACTTTGTGTAAGGTTCTTGCATTGTCCTCTCAAGTTCACAATATAACTCTTCCCCAGCAGCAGGTAAGATCCTCCTCATCACACACAGCACACCTCAGCCCTCCCCATCACACAGCACACTTCAGCCCTCCCATCACACACAATACACCTCAGCCCTCCCCATCACACAGCACACCTCATCCCTCCCCATCACACACAGCACACCTCAGCCCTCCCCATCACACACAGCACACCTCATCCCTCCCCATCACACATAGCACACCTTAGCCCTCCCCATCACACATAGCACACCTTAGCCCTCCCCATCACACATAGCACACCTCATCCCTCTCCATCACACAGCACACCTCAGCCCTCCCCATCACACATAGCACACCTCATCCCTCCCCATCACACACAACACACCTTAGCCCTCCCCATCACACATAGCACACCTCATCCCTCCCCATCACATAGCACACCTCAGCCCTCCCCATCACACATAGCACACCTCATCCCTCCCCATCACACAGCACACCTCATCCCTCCCCATCACACACAGCAAACCTCATCCCTCTCTATCACACACATTGCTCTCACCTCTACAGACCTCAAAACTCGACCTGTAACTGAAAAGCCTTGAACTTCAAAGGCAGGCTACACAGAAGAAGATCAATATTTACAACCTGCACATGATCACATCTTCATCAGTTGGGGGGGGGGTTCCCTGGTATTACACATGTTACCATGGCAACCAATACCTTGAGTTGAACGGTATCATTGACGACAGTAAACATCAGTTCAGTTGGTAGAACTTCAAACACAATCTGGTCATGATGATAGTGTGGAACCTGAGCAATCAAATCACATGACAGGTCATGTGACCTGTGACTTCCTCAAGAATAAGAAAAAACCAACCAGCTTGTATCGCCCAGGAGTTAAGGAAGGGAAGGTAAAATCTCCATTGTCCCCAGAAACAGCCACACATGATGGCTGTTCCTGCACACCAGATATAGATGACCTCTCACAGTCCAGCTGCTGCTGTGTGTGTGTGTGTATGTGTGTGTGTATGTATGTATGTGTGTATGCATGTATGTATGCATGTATGTATGTATGTATGTATGTATGCATGTATGTATGCATGTATGTATGTATGTATATATGTATGTATGTATGTATGTATGTATGTGTGTGTATGTATGTATGTATGTATGTATGTATGTATGTATGTATGTATGTATGTATGTATGTATGTGTGTGTATGTATGTATGTATGTATGTATGTATGTATGCGTGGTCACAATAAAGGTCACACCCACTAAATGCTATTGTTCTGTATGCCATCCCATCTTGAGGGGGGGGGGGGGGGGGGGGGGACAATATTAAAAGCAGGAGATCCATAAACATCTGAATGGTAAAACCTTTTATAATGGTATGAATGAGCAATTGTTACCCTCAATGTGATGACACACATACCCCACACTGCCATTGTGCAGATATCCCCACATGACTCTCATGTTTGATCACATGACACTCACCTGATCTACCGACAAAGGATAGAGCAGGAACTGAACGTTAGAGATGGGTTCCTTCTTGCTCCTTACAAAGCCCTGGAGGAATAACATTTTTAGAGACAACAGAACACACCACATCCACCTTCCAGCCATCAGCCTCACCTATCCAAACCCCCCCCCCCCCCCCCCCCCCCCCCCCCCCCCCACCTCCTCCTCCCCAGACCCACAAACCCACCTTGACATCAAACCCAGTGACAACCAGACTGCCTGAAGGAACTTCTACTGAATCTGCCACAACCTTCACCGACACATCAGTCTGTAGAGAACATGCCACACCCACCCGGTAATACTTTCCACACTACCCCCCCCCCCCCCCCCCCGCCCCCCAATAATACCTTTCTAACACTCCAGATTGGATGAGAAGCCATTAGTGTGTATACTCCCGGGGCCACACCCACAAACAAGAACCTGCAAAGGATATCATTAAAATTAACTCCCAAACTGCCAGACACCATCGCAAGCATCACCATCACCATGACGACTCACAACATATCACCTCACCACGACACATCATCACACCACCATCACACATCACCACCATCAGTAAGCACACACAAGGCAGCTCACCTTCCCTGGTTTTCAGTAACAGTATCAAACTTCCCCCCATCTCCTTTCAACAATTCTACAGTCACACCAAGAGAACCATAGGATTGCCCTAGACTAAGAACCTGAAATATTCCAACATCAGTATTAATATTTATATTTAACAAAAATTCAGTACCTGGCCATAAATAGTGAAGCCCAGAAGATCGAAATTAATGTCTTGTGAACGACTGCAGGCGTCCGTTTCACCATCGACCATCAACTGAACCGACGGCGGGTCTGGGAACGAGTAATTCACCATCATACAACACATCTTTCTGCTTGTAAACAAACAAATAACAAACCGAATGTCCAACCAAAAGGCGGCTCCAATTTTAACACATACTCGCCCTGGAGAAAATGGGGGTAGGGGGGAGATAGATGCTTCTAACTACAACAGCATCTCGGTCTATATATTATCTCTGGTTTACCTTGTCATATACTGGCAGCAAAAAGTATCCATTAGTAGGGGCGCATTCTGCCGCACCCTTCTGTACACCACTTTTTGTAAACAACTTCGCCTGCGTAATTGTGATTACAATGTCTCCAGCTGCTACGAATAATTATGCATCACTAAGCTACTACCTGAATTCGTCCAAAATCAATCGGAAAGCGAGAACGCACAAAGCCACCACATCCGTAAACGTCTTGGGCACATGACGGTGCAAACAAAAACACCACGGTCAAACCAAATAAGCAGTTGGAGAACATTACCACGGATGGATTCCAAATAATGAGCACTATTACTTTTGATGAGGCTATAGATTGCGCATGCGTGTGTCTTGAATCGGGATCCGGGACCATGCATTGCGGCAAAAATTAATTGCCGCTGTCTTTCTGTAACATAGCCCCTCTTAGCTGGCTAATACTGTATTGCGGCTCCTCGCTCGTTTCGCCTGTGCGCGCATTTCAATTTATTATGATATTCAGAATCAGAAAAGTAAAGGCCGGTTACCCGTGACATCGTATTAATGGATCTCGGGAGCTTGTTAATCTGAACACAATACAATATCAAATTACTGCGTATGTTACGTCGTACGTGGAAACCAATTCGGGTGCCAAGCAACATGACGTAACGTAATGAAACGGTGAATCACATGGATTTCCCCCTATTTACCAATAATTAGTATAAAACATGCAAGCGCGCGAGTCACGGTAATCAAATATGGAGAACTTGCAAGTAGTAGTTTTTTGTTGTCTCCTACTACTTCTAACCTTTCAGACGCGTCTCGCCTACCAACCTCTGTGTTTCACTACTGCAGCTAGCATATGTGTTCAGCGCTCGACTGTGTCAAACCAGAATATCGTGACTCTAGTGTGTAACCTTGGAGATGGGTGGCGCGGAGCTGAGTACTTTAGAATCGAAAGTTCCGGTGGAAAGATAGTCAGCAGAGATTACCCAACCGAAATGGAAGGCAGACTTCTGTACATGGTACTTACCGTATCGGTAGAAACAGAGGGCACGTACGTATGTAGGGATAACGCCAGTAGCAACAGTCGTTCAACCAACAATGTTACCCTCTTCGGTAAGCGCTTTTTTTTCCCCCGTAGTATCGTATTTTATCTATGATATTTTTGCGCAGTGTATCCTGAGGCCTTACCTTACAATAACGTTACGCGGGTGCTCCGCGGGCAAATGGCGGCTCTTCGTTGCCCCATCAACTTAGGGAGGCTCACCGGTGTAGTTACGTGGATAAAAAGTACTACCGTCCTTTCTAATTCCTACAACTACCCAAACTATACCCTGGTGATCGCAAGTACAGCCACCAACGATGGCGGGTCTTACAAGTGCAGAGTACAGCTGACGGGCAGTCAGGAAATTAGGAATTCGGATGAGGTGACACTGGAAGTCTACGGTGAGCGGCTTCTATTAGGTTTATCACGACTCGGTTGAAAACTGTAGTTATAAAATAACTCAGGCCAGGGCCCCGTTACAGTTTGTACAACCATAGCCCACTCAGCGTGGGGCCTTTCCCCCATTTGTAATTACCTATTAGGAGCAATGAAATCATCCCTTAAAAATTGTATATTTTGTGTGTACTAATTTGTTCATTAGTAATATGTTCTTTAATTACTGCATAGTTGGGTCAATTAACTAACTATTAAACGAATTAAATTAATTATTGGAAGTTGGATTATTAGAACTAACCTATGTATTACTATACTACCACGTCAATATGTCAATCAACCTAGAGTAACTCTGCTTAGCAAGGCTCTTGCATTAGCTCTGACCAACGTCATGTGCAGCCTCACATATATGCTTGACAGTGCTTCAGGTCTGGGTACTGAAACCAGGGGGTGGATAGGGGGTGGGAGCAGTAAATCCCTGATGCTTGACAGTGCTTCTGGTCTCAAACGTGGGGCTATTAGTATGAAAAAAAAAACTATATTTTAGCACAGAGCACAACACATACAAAGTTCATCAGTAGCCACCCAGTTATGTCAACCATCTACAGTTGCCTCATCCTTACCCTCATGAGGCAGGACAATGCCAGGTGTGTCCCACCAACCACCTCTTGTGACTTCAGTTGCAGTGCATATAACTATGCATGATGTGCATTCAAGGCAACAAAATTATACATGATAACCGAACAGATGGCTATGGAGCAATAAGTTATGTAATTTATTTGTAAGCAGGATGGGGGAGGGGCTAACTGGGGGATCCCCCTTCTAGTGTTTATGGCTTTTTTCTTTTTTCCCTTCTTTCCCTCAGTTGATTTGAAAGTAGTTGGCGGAGGCCAGACAAAAAGTGTTATCAGTAGTGCAAATCGTTATCCCACCAACACATTTTGGTGTAAAGTGCAATATGGCAGCACCCTTGATGGAAGTACCATCCAACCCACTGCTACCTGGTACAAGAATGGTGGCCTGCTACCACCTACTGTTAATAAGAAGGACGAAGTGGATACTATAGATAACCTGAATAAAACGCTCACCTCCTACCTCACGATGACTGACCCTGACCCAGGTGTCTATGAATGTCGGTTCACTTGGAAGGGATACAATGACAGCAAAAAGTTCAGTTTTACAATAATTGGTACGTGACTTATGGTTTTGCTATTCTAGTACAACGTTCCCACCCTGTCATCACCCCCTTCTCCTCTCCCTCTCCTCATCCCCCTTCCACCCCCACTCTCACCTTGTTGTTCATCACAAGGGGGGAGGATATTTGCTTATGCATTTACTCAGAACCCCTATGAGGGAGGAGCATTCCCTCATAACACTCCCATAGTCACCCTAAACCACACCCTCTCCTTTCTACTACACTCATCACCATCACCCTCCCCTTCTACCACCACCCTTATCACCTTATCTTATCATAGCGTTATATATCTTTCAGAGAATCCAACTATCAATGGAGTTCTGAGAGATTCCCTTGCATTGTATCTTAATGTCACCACGGAGACCTGCTATGAACCGTGGAGGCTGATGGTACGGTTCACAGACCTGGTGTCCAAGGAAAAATTTGAAATTGACAGCACTCAAATCTCTCTGGACTCCTCTCTCTACATGGTCCCGTTACGTCAAGTGCCGTCCTTTGAGGGTCACACTGTAGCAGTGGCCATCAGGGTGGGTGGAGTCACTGGACCTTACAGCGATGAAATCAGCCTTGTACCTATCGGTAAGAGGCATCACGTGTGCGTACATGTGTCAGTGGTGTGTGTGCGTACATGTGTCAGTGGTGTGTGTGCGTACATGTGTCAGTGGTGTGTGTGTGTGCGTACATGTGTCAGTGGTGTGTGTACGTACATGTGTCAGTGGTGTATGTGTACGTACATGTGTCAGTGGTGTGTGTGTGCGTACATGTGTCAGGGGTGTGTGCGTACATGTGTCAGTGGTGTGTGTGCGTACATGTGTCAGTGGTGTGTGTGCGTACATGTGTCAGTGGTGTGTGTGCGTACATGTGTCAGTGGTGTGTGTGTACGTACATGTGTCAGTGGTGTGTGTGTACGTACATGTGTCAGTGGTGTGTGTGTGTGCGTACATGTGTCAGGGGTGTGTGCGTACATGTGTCAGTGGTGTGTGTGCGTACATGTGTCAGTGGTGTGTGTGCGTACATGTGTCAGTGGTGTGTGTGCGTACATGTGTCAGTGGTGTGTGTGTACGTACATGTGTCAGTGGTGTGTGTGTACGTACATGTGTCAGTGGTGTGTGCGTACATGTGTCAGGGGTGTGTGCGTACATGTGTCAGTGGTGTGTGTGTACGTACATGTGTCAGTGGTGTGTGTGTACGTACATGTGTCAGGGGTGTGTGTGCGTACATGTGTCAGTGGTGTGTGTGTGTACATGTGCCAGTGGTGTGTGTGCGTACATGTGTCAGTGGTGTGTGTACGTACATGTGCCAGTGGTGTGTGTACGTACATGTGCCAGTGGTGTGTGTGCGCGTACATGTGTCAGTGGTGTGTGTGTACGTACATGTGTCAGTGGTGTGTGTGTACGTACATGTGTCAGGGGTGTGTGTGCGTACATGTGTCAGTGGTGTATATGTACGTACATGTGTCAGTGGTGTGTGTATGTACATGTGCCAGTGGTGTGTGTACGTACATGTGCCAGTGGTGTGTGTACGTACATGTGTCAGGGGTGTTTGTGTACGTACATGTGTCAGTGGTGTGTGTACGTACATGTGCCAGTGGTGTGTGTGTACGTACATGTGTTAGTGGTGTGTGTGTACATACATGTGTCAGTGGTGTGTGTGGTCGTACATGTGTCAGTGGTGTTTGTGTACGTACATGTGCCAGTGGTGTGTGTGTACGTACATGTGTTAGTGGTGTGTGTGTACATACATGTGTCAGTGGTGTGTGTGGTCGTACATGTGTCAGGGGTGTTTGTGTACGTACATGTGTCAGTGGTGTGTGTACGTACATGTGCCAGTGGTGTGTGTGTACGTACATGTGTCAGGGGTGTATGCATACATGTGCCAGTGGTGTGTGTGTACGTACATGTGTTAGTGGTGTGTGTGTACATACATATGTCAGTGGTGTGTGTGGTCGTACATGTGTCAGTGGTGTATGTGTACGTACATGTGTTAGTGGTGTGTGCATGTACATGTGTTAGTGGTGCATGTGGGTGTGTGCATAGGATAACTAGTGGTTTGCGCGCTTCTGTCATTAACACTGTTGAAGCGTACGTAGTAAGTGGGGGAGAGGTTCATTACCGTCATCAAAGACATTATCGGCATGGATCATTACCGCCTCAGTTGTACATTTTTTTCACACTGCTCTCCCTCCCCCCCCCACTACCTCCACCAGGATCTCCCACCTGCTCTCCAGATGCACTGTTCAAACAACAGCCTGTATACTGGACCGTACTCCCCAGTTCCATCATAGTGCTCCTCGTCTGCTGTGCCATTGGCTATTGCATTGGATGTAAATTGGGCAGCAACCATAAAAGAACATGTCACTGTAAATCTTGTCCTTGTAAGGTTACAAGTGATGGTGCAGGGGAAGGTACCACGTCCCGCCTACTTAAAGAGGAGGATACCAAACCCTTCCTCCTCCCCCCACCAGTGTACGAGCCCCTCTACCCAGGACGTGGGCTGATGAAGGTGGAGTACTGCTGGCAGGCACGCTACACAATCACACAACAGAACAACGAGGAAATTAAACGTCGTTTTTTATCGCTTGAAGATACCGATGTTCCCTGGCAGGGCATGTCATTGTTTATACGTACTATGGATAACCCGAGCTATGGACATCATAACCCTAGACCTGAAAACGAATATGAACAGTTACCACTCCACAGTCCATAGCTGACAGGACGTTTTCAAATTACTGCATATAAATATGACCAACTTGTTTGTGTCCGGATTTGTAATGAGGTGATACAAAATAATTTATTAATAAAAGTTAATAGGATAAAACTTGAAGGTGGGCCAATGTGTAACTATCAACAGATTTATATAGATTCCATATCGTATTGAACTGATGTTTTAGTGGCACATATATCTTACGCTGAATAGGTGCTAAATAAATTAAAACTTGAATAGTTAATTAGGATCAAAGCAATAAAATCGGGATTCTTTATGCTTAATATACAATGGATAACTAACATAATTTACAATCATGAATGTATCTCAGTTTAGAAAGATAGTTCTAATAGGTTATCCTCAAATGTTATACAGCCTGCCTTATTGAACATGAACAAACATTTCTCCACAGAATGAACATTTCACAACGGTGGCACCTTATAATTGGATCTGATTTTATCCAAAGCCTTGTCAAAACATCAGATAGATTGGCAACCTGTGTAGTTTTCCTTGCCAAGCTCTCTCTATACTTTCGAATGTGTTGTGTTGTTATGCTATAGAGGTTCTTCAGTCTGAATATATATATATATTTTTTCAAATTTGTTAAACAATAATGAGGAAACATAAACATAAACAACAAAACAAACAGAACAAAAGAATGAAATAAAAGTTTTAATCCAATTTTGGCAATTCTGCCGGTAGCCCAGCACCATCATCCATTCCAACACCAAGGTCTGTTGATTTGTTGGCATCAATCAGTGCAGCTGAATGTGCCAGTATCTGATGCATTGATAGAGGTAGGGCCAATGTGTAACTATCAAAAGTGATTGTTTCTTTATAAAGCTTATCTAGCTCTTTGAAATTAACATTTTTCATTGAAGAAACAGTTTTTTAAATTTGTAATTAACTCACCAGAAACATCTCTATCACATCTACCATCCCTTCTTGTTTTTTAATGCATTCAACAAGAACGTTAACCTTATGTCAAAAAGAAGATTACGAGCTATATTACATGTACCTGTCATTGTTGTACTTCCAGCTCCTACTGATCAGGCTTGTCTGCCACCATAGCGGTCTTTGACTTGATGTATTCTTGGACTTTTCTCTGTGCAACTTCTACTCACTCTTTGTGCTTTCTAATGCTGTTACACCACCTTTCAACTTATAGACTATCTTTAAACAATAATCGAGACCCCTCAACAATGCATGTAGTATGGGACAGTGGTAATGCTGAGAGTTGATATTGGATTCTGGATTATTCCAACACGTTCTCCCTATAATCCCTCTAAAAACCTGTCTTGCTGAAACTCCATAAATGCTTTCTTTGTACTTTTGCTTTCTGCCGTTTGTTTAAACCAGAGGAAAAATCTTGTCCAAGATCTTTGCCAAGATGGCTCGCTTAGATCTTAAATAAACCGTGATATGTATGGGCTTGAAATTAATATATAATCAAGGCATCCAATCTTAGCATTTCACACACATTTCAATTATGTCTAAAAATGCTCTTTAATGCTAAAGAAGGAAGCGGATGAGGTCAGGAAATTTATACAACCCATAGCTGCTAGGATGGATACCTAGATTACATATTAATTTTAAACTCATACGTGTCATGGTTTATTTATTATCGAAGCGAACATCTTCAAAATCTTGGGCAAGATTTTTCCGCTGGGGTTTAATGTAACCCATCTACTCCTAAGGCTGCAAAAGCAATAAACTCATCGATTAAAACTTACAGGCTAGTCCACTATTCCTTCGTTGTTCATAAATCGTATGGCTGCCTCCACATTGCTTTTATAATTCACTGCATGCCTTTCAAACGCTTCTTGATTGCTAATACGATTACAAGCAAGTTAAGTTGTGATTATAAAACATGTTGTAAGTCGCTTGTGTTTATAACGCTTTTAAAAATCCAAACTTCGAAGTGGCAAGAAGTGGCGCGTGTTAATAGGCAGGTATTTCATAGCAGAAGGCTTTTAAGCTAGAGAAGCCACCCCTTTTCACCCTTCTTTTCCCTTCAGTAGGCAGTTGCACATGATTTTATTACATAACGCAACCGTTTAATCCAATTAAACTTATGCCCTGTAACGAACTATGCATGTAAAAATTATGCCAGTACTTGTAAGAAGGTTTGAAGAATATATATGTACTCACTCAAAGTAATCAGTAATACACAAATACATTTGTTGGTCACATTTACACAGTTTAATACGTGCACTTGGCTATCAAGGCCAATATTAGGCGTTAGAGATTATAATAGCTCAGGAAGTTTAAAACCATAGGAAAGAAGTCTGATGGTCATGCCCTGACCGGTCGTAAACCACTGTGCATTATGAATATGCTCATTAAAATGTTATAGATTTAGTTTATCTGTACTCACAATTGCATGTACAGTGTTGTTTTCCAGCCATTATATAAGGTCTAACTTGCACCCGTGAAAAATCATGGGCTGATTTTAAAATGGTCTTTAACATGCATGCCCTGTGCTGCATCACACAATCACGTTTGTTGACTGTTTTACGAAGAGGTTCGCGCACTTGGATCACTCTTGCATCCTCCTGTGGGCGTCCCGCCAAGAGCAGCTTAAAACATATATGTATGTCCCGCCCATACCCCCTTACAATAAGTTATAATTAATATTGCTTAACCCAAGGCTATATAATCTACCTTACACACCTAAATAATTATAAGAAACACAATTACATATAATCTACCACCTGTTCTAACATACGATTACTACGCAACCTCTATAACATGCTTGTGCAATATAGAATTATTATTTATCAGATAGTAACTACATGTTCTTGGCCTGCACGATGAGACTTGAGAGTACAATATAGCATTGCTTTAATTTTTACTGCATGTGATGACATTTTTACCTCCTGTACAGGCATGTAGGTTTTGTGGCAAGCATGGTCGCTAAGTGTGCGTACTTTTGTGTGGGAGGTGGTCGTTCCTATTGGTTGCTAGGTACGCGTATCTAGCAACCAATAGGTGCTAGGCCGAATATATAAACAAGTTTATGTGGATGTACATATGTACGTACGTTGGAAATTATAGTAGTTAATTGTTGTTCAAACACATACCATACACCTCTCCATGGTGTTATTAATACACCTCTCCATGGGGTTATTAATACACCTCTCCATGGTGTTATTAATACACCTCTCCATGGTGTTATTTATACACCTCTCCATGACACCTCTCCATGGGGTTATTAATACACCTCTCCATGGGGTTCACCTCTCCATGACACCTCTCCATGGGGTTATTAATACACCTCTCCATGGGGTTATTAATACACCTCTCCATGACACCTCTCCATGGGGTTATTAATAACCTATCCATGGGGTTATTAATACACCTCTCCATGGGGTTATTATTATTAATACACCTCTGGGTGGTTACTGCAGCAGACTATAACAGCTGGTATAATAACTAAGGAATAGCTTTATGAAATATGAATGAATTATGTTAGTTTGTAGTGAACTTATGTTTTCTTGAATACATGTGTACAATGTATTTACTATTTTTAATGAATTATGTGCTAAAATTTATTAGCAGTTAGCCTGGGATGTTATTCATTCATCACCCCCCCCCCCCCCCCCACTCTTCAACTACTTTTGAAATGTTTGTTGTTCTCAAAGTTCTGTAACTAGGACTTGTCGTTAAAAAATGGCTTCACTTATTGTTGTTGCTGCTGTACACCCGGTGTTACAACTGTACCCCTGGGGGTGACAGGTCCACACACCAAACACACATACACACCCAGTGAAGTATGCGCAGGAACTACTAAGTTATTTACCTTGCTGTATCAACCTGCCACTCCCACAATCGATCAACACACAAAGCCACCAACACTTGGGCACACGTGGTGCTAACAAAAACACCATTAGACCAAACAAGCAATTCTAGAACTGACTATCAGTAATGAGTGACGCGGTGACTATTGAGTTGTGCAATCACTACAAAATCCTTGGAGCGTTTCATCAAGTCTTATCAAGTCTAACAAGAATTGTTTTAAGACTTAACATGGCTTGCCCGGAATGAAGCAGATGTGTTCTGTTCTACGGTAGTGATCATTAAATGTCATAGAAGTATATAGTTACGTTAAGAAGTACTACATTAAAATGATTGGACTTTTGTTAGAGGTTCATCTTTGGATTCATCTCAACAGTGAAGCCGATGAGTTACACCAAGTATGCACTGCATAATGGAGCGTACATAGCAGATACACTGCACTGTACATAGCAGATACACTGCACTGTACATAGCAGATACACTGCACAATGGAGCGTACATATCAGGCACAGGCACAAATGCATTCAAACTATAAGAAACACATTTTTGCTTGGAATAACATCTTGTGGTACCATCTCTTTTTTGTCAGAGTGTTGTGGTGGCAGAGCTACTGAAAAATTCATCACCATGAACAGTGTTTCCTAGGTCTACTTGGACATGGTGATGTTGTACTGGCCGACAGGAGTTTTGATATACACGAAGATATAGCAACACATGGTGGAAAGCTGGAAATCCCCTCCTTCACTAGAGGAAAAAAAAAACAACTTTCTATGGATGAGGTGGAATACTCTCAGCGACTTTCAAAAGTCAGGATCCATATTGAAAGAGTGCATGATCAGACTACGCAAGAATAAATGCACCATGAAATGCCCATACTCCATCAGTGGCCATACTCCATCAGTGGACATACTCCATACTCCATCAGTGGCCACAACGACATATCGTCGCTCTGTTAGATTCCATGTATGGGTCATCACTTAATAGCAGACCAACAGACTCCAACTTCTGCTTATACTGCTCTTTTGCAAACAAATCTATATATCTATCTACCATACATGTACACGCTTGCCAACCAAATTAATTAAACATGAGTGTCACGTGATCCGCCGGACCTATCTAATGTGACAGTAATTGAAACCTTTATAATTAATATTACACCATGTACCAATAGTCATTGTATTTTAATAACAATGCTGTAACAATTAGGGTCTGGGCACGAGACTGAGGACGCACCATATTAAATTATTTGCTGTTGCGATTAACTCAACGAGCTAGGTACGTTTTTTGGCGCCAAAAATTAACATTCGTGGTGTTCCAATGTTCAGACTGGCTACAAAGGTTACGTTTCGCCTAGGAAACCAATGTTGATAGCTTGATAACAATTTTATATTGTTCCGATATATGTCTCAGGATGTTGGCAAAACTGGGTACACGTAAGACAATTATGAATATAATTATAGTAGAACCAGGCCGTAAGGTAGTAAGGCTTCCTTCTTGATGCTGAGCACGCGAGCAAATGCTAGTGAGGTTTATCTCTAACACAAACAGTAATGAACACTTACAGTAATGCGCGTTTCATTTTTCGCCGGTACTCCTCTTGTAAGTTCTCGTTCTAGTTTAGGATCAGTGTAAGGGAGATAAGTGCATTGGCTTCACCCCCCTATCCTAGCATGACACACCCAACTAACACCAACCCTAAGTGAAGCCAATGTACTTATCCCCCTTACACTAAACCTAACTGAACTAGGCCCAGCTAGAACGAGAATTTGCAACTTGCAAGAGGTGTGTGGACCAGTACCGGCGAAAAATGAAACGCTCATTACTGTCAGTACTAGTGTTCATTACTTTTTGTGTTAGAGATAAACCTCACGGTAAAATAGCATTTGGCACCATCGTATGGTAGCATCCTTGTCTTTCAATTCCCTAAGTCGCAATAAGTAATCGATCCAAGTAGCGAGAGGCGCAGAGCTGCCTGTGCCATGTGGCAAATAGACGCGAGAGATCATGTGCGCACCCTTATATACATTATGGTTTCCTAGGCGATGATGGAGAGTACTTAATAGGTGTTAAATTGGTGTTGATTGCATGTCTTTGTTCATCCGGTACTCGTTGATTGGGGGGGGGGGGGGGGGGGATATTTTTCTTCCCGTTGACATTTTCATTTCACTGCCTCAGTTCACCAAGTATTGCACATTAATTATATTAGTAATAATGACGTCACTAGAAGTGTAAGTCTTGCTAAGACTTGCAAGATTTTTTTGTAGGGGGAAAACTGTTTAGATTTTCCCCTTTGCAAAGGGGCACTCCCACTCATGTATCGCTATTACAGTCCCTTACCACCTGACCCCTTAAATACGTGATGGGCCTCTGTCTTCATGATCTGACTGATGACATTGCTCCCTCCTCCAGCAAGCTCATTGATGTGTGACTGCAGATTTCTTCTACTGATCAGGGCTACAGGGCTACCTATTATAGGATGGCTTTAATTGGAGTGGATGATTTGAGCTGAAACTGCATGAAGATGTACCCTGTTCTGTTGCTGCCACACCAGTACCAACACTTAAATTACTGCCCACCGATGATGGTCAGGTAGGAGGAGGCAGTGTGTTCGGACCCTACCATAACCCCATATGGATGGATAATTAATAGCTACAAAATGACATCATTGGAATTGTACAATAAAAAACATACACACATGTACACCCACACATGTACACTTACACACACATGTTCATCTGGTTCATTTCAAGTATGGTAAGAAGCTGGAGAGATGCCTAATCATGTTGTGCACCTCCACGGCTTTGTTTAGTGTGTGGACATTCCATGGGATCAGTAGTAAAGATTCTTATCTGTACACACACCATAGCACATACATATGTGTACATACCATGCATGTACATCCAAGTACAAACATTCCATAAGCACATGCATACCTTTAAGCACATACATACCCATAAGCACATACATTCCATAAGCACAAGCATACCCATAAGCACATGCATACCCATAAGCACCTACATATCATAAGCACAAGCATACCCATAAGCACATGCATACCCATAAGCACAAGCATACCCATAAGCACCCATAAGCACCCATAAGCACATGCATATCACGTGTACACATATGGTGTATGCACACCATATGTGTTCAACTTCACCACCCTCTCATCATTCACACTTCCACCACATCCTTCACACCATCCTTTACACCTCCACCTCATCATTCACAACCTATACTTCAACGTCTTCCCCTCCCATACATTTCTTTGTATTCAAGAGCTATGACCAAATTAAAAAAAAAAATCCAGATAACAAAGGGTTAAAGTGCAGAGGAGAATGAAACGCTGAAGTACCAACTGATGGTACCTATAAGGGTGTGTGGTCTTAAGGATACCCAACTGAGGGGTGTGGCCTCAAGGATACCCAACTGAGGGTGTGGCCTTAAGGATACCCAACTGATGGTACCTATGAGGGTGTGTGGCCTTAAGGATACCCAACTGAGGGTGTGGCCTTAAGGATACCCAACTGATGGTACTTATGAGGGTGTGTGGCCTTAAGGATACCCAACTGATGGTACTTATGAGGGTGTGTGGCCTTAAGGATACCCAACTGATGGTACCTATGAGGGTGTGTGGCCTTAAGGATACCCAACTGAGGGTGTGGCCTTAAGGATACCCAACTGAGGGTGTGGCCTTAAGGATACCCAACTGAGGGTGTGGCCTTAAGGATACCCAACTGATGGTACCTATGAGGGTGTGTGGCCTTAAGGATACCCAACTGAGGGGTGTGGTCTTAATGATACCCAACTGAGGGGTGTGGCCTTAATGATACCCAACTGAGGGGTGTGGTCTTAAGGATATCCAACTGAGGGGTGTGGCCTTAAGGATACCCAACTGATGGTACCTATGAGGGGGTGTGGCCTTAAGGATACCCAACTGAGGGGTGTGGCCTTAAGGATACCCAACTGATGGTACCTATGAGGGTGTGTGGCCTTAAGGATACCCAACTGAGGGGTGTGGTCTTAAGGATATCCAACTGAGGGGTGTGGTCTTAAGGATATCCAACTGAGGGGTGTGGCCTTAAGGATACCCAACTGAGGGGTGTGGTCTTAAGGATACCCAACTGATGGCACCTATGAGGGTGTGTGGCCTTAAGGATACCCAACTGATGGTACCTATGAGGGTGTGTGGCCTTAAGGATACCCAACTGATGGCACCTATGAGGGTGTGTGGCCTTAAGGATACCCAACTGATGGTACCTATGAGGGTGTGTGGCCTTAAGGATACCCAACTGATGGCACCTATGAGGGTGTGTGGCCTTAAGGATACCCAACTGATGGTACCTATGAGGGTGTGTGGCCTTAAGGATACCCAACTGAGGGGTGTGGTCTTAAGGATATCCAACTGAGGGGTGTGGTCTTAAGGATATCCAACTGAGGGGTGTGGCCTTAAGGATACCCAACTGAGGGGTGTGGTCTTAAGGATACCCAACTGATGGCACCTATGAGGGTGTGTGGCCTTAAGGATACCCAACTGAGGGTGTGGCCTTAAGGATACCCAACTGAGGGGTGTGGCCTTAAGGATACCCAACTGATGGTACCTATGAGGGTGTGTGGCCTTAAGGATACCCAACTGAGGGTGTGGCCTTAAGGATACCCAACTGAGGGGTGTGGTCTTAAGGATATCCAACTGAGGGGTGTGGCCTTAAGGATACCCAACTGAGGGGTGTGGTCTTAAGGATACCCAACTGATGGCACCTATGAGGGTGTGTGGCCTTAAGGATACCCAACTGATGGTACCTATGAGGGTGTGTGGCCTTAAGGATACCCAACTGATGGTACTTATGAGGGTGTGTGGCCTTAAGGATACCCAACTGATGGTACCTATGAGGGTGTGTGGCCTTAAGGATACCCAACTGATGGTACCTGTGAGGGGGTGTGGCCTTTAGGAATGTGTAGCGCATTCACTTTGGTGTGTGGGTGGTCATGGTGGGTGTAATGGAGTGTAGCCTTGTGTAGCCATTGTGTATACACTAGAGAGTTAGTGAGTAGTGGAGTATGAAGGGTTGAGGTGTGAGGAGGGGTGGGTGGTTAAGAATGCGGGGTTGGAAGTGGTGAATGAAGTGTGGAGGGTTAATAAGCGCAGGCAGTGAGGGGGCTGGGGGCCGGGGGTCTCAGCTCTTCATTTGATGTTTGGGCCAATAATTAGTTCATGCACACAAGTACACTCACACAAACAGAGACACTTTTAGAGGGGTATCTATTATTGGTAGTACATTCTGTGTAACAAACACATTATAAACTTGCACTTTTCTTGTGTTGTGTGTACATGTGTGTGTGTGTGTGTGTGTGTGTGTGTGTGTGTGTGTGTGTGTGTGTGCATGTCTGTGCGCCCGCGCAGTGTGGGGCCGTTCATAAATTACGTCACGCTGAAGATGGGGGAGGGGGGGGGGGGGGTATCAGCAGTGTGACATTAAAGCATGTGGGATATTGTGTGACGAGGGGGGGGGGGTCAAATTCCGCCATTTCTGCGTGACGTCATTTGTAGACGGACGCAATGACGATGGCATCACTGAGGTAATCTATGACATCATAGTGTCTTAATAACCATATATGCAGTAACTAACTCTCAACTGGGCAGGAGATTTGTTGGAAACATGTTGGTAAGCGACAAGGCGAGTACAATACATGACATTAATGCAATTTTTTTTTACTAGTTTTTAAGGTTCACAGTTTTTGCCATATGTTTATGTGGACACTTGTTGAGCGGTAAGTGACGATCTATAACTACGCCATTATCGACATAATTTACGATGTCGCGCTGCGTTTGTGTTCTCGTCTTTGCATACCTTGTTCACTCTGACTTAAATATATAAATGCGCGGATAGACTATCTGTCTGTGTTCGTTTTTGAGCGTTTGGCTAGGCCGTTTTCAACAAAAGTGGGCTCTTTCGATTCCTACCTACGATGCGCAGACAATGTGGACTTACCTCACGCCTTTTTTTCTCTGAATTTTATTTTTATTTTTTAAATTGTGCGCATTCAAGTATTATGTGACTTGATTGTGGCATGTCATGTTCGCCAGAGCTGCAGCATAGAATATATTTAGAATTCTGCATTCTAATATCATCCGTGCGTACGGTTATTAATGACTGTATGCACACAGCCATGGGGGGGGGGGGGGGGGGGGGGAGGGGGGTGGGGGGGGGGGGGGGGAGGAGACGAAACGGGAGAGCGCACCATGAATAACCAAGAGAGGGAGGTGGTGTTGGCATAAAATATGGCACGAAAAATGTCAGCAATGTAGATCGCGTAAAACCGATACCTCTGCTGTGAGTACTAAAGTGTTGGCATGGAATGTCCAATATCCCATTTCGCCTATGTTTCTCGACCAACGTTTTATTGGCTCACGGTCCCAAAGGCCCACTTTATTATACTATTGTGTGGGACGTGACGTGATGGCGTGGGGAAGAGTATGCATTGTGTGAAAATAGGCATGTGACGAGGGCACATAGTAACGAGAGAGGTCATTTCATGTAAGGGAAGGTATGTTGCGTGCAGTGGGAGCTGGTATTGATAACTGTGTAGTCATGGAGTTGTGTGTGGGAGAGTAATGTGGAGTTATGTGAACCGGTGGCACATTGGAGTGGAATGCATATAACATGCCACCAACCACCCCAGTATTATAATAAGATGTGAGGGGAGTGTGTAAGGCATGGTGAGGGGGCGTGGTGATGGTTATGTGCTGAGGAGTTTATACCTTCGGTATTGTATATCTTGTTGTAGGTATTTCAGCCATTCAAATACTAGTGCATACACAACACACACACAACAAACACACACACACACACACACTCACCAGAGATAATATATATTATCTCTGCACTCACACACTCAGGGGTGGATACATGAATTCTGGGAAGGTTCAACATAGGTTATTATTAGGGGGGGGGGGGGGGGGGGGGGGGGGAGGAGTGTATGCGTTCCCTTCCAGTTAGGGAACAGATGGGTAAGCTTCCAATTCAAGAAAGTTAGCACCTAAAGTCTGTTAACGTTGAGTACTCATGTTTGAGGGGAGATTTCCCCCCACCATTGCATGCATGGAGATGGTGATTAGGGAGGAGAAGGGGATGGTGATTAGATAGGAATGAGTGGTGATTAGGGGAGGGGATGGGATGGTGATTTGGAGGGAGTGTGAGTAGGATCTGTTGTTATGACTATGGTCAACCACTTCAAAGGAATGTGCTGTGTTGCCAGTTACAAACTATAACTCCTTTGGGAATACACACTGCGTCCCTCTGAGAACATACATCACTGTGTGTGTTTAACGACATATGTGCCATATATGGGCATGATTGCAGCCATGTGTGTGCTATCACAAATGCATAATTATATAGGGTGAGTGGGTGGTCGCTTGGTTTATTGCATAAATAAATAACCCCAGGATTTAGGAAGTCTTGAAGCACATACACAACACACACACATACACATACAACGCGCGCGCACACGCACACACACACCACTAGGTACTCTTATTTGGCTGTGACCAAATGCATCAACATTTGTTTCACAGCAATACCTATTGAAGGAATCTGAACAAAATAATGTCTGCCAAAACATACTTTAGAGTGAAATTGATCCAAAACATGTGAATACTTCACCTTCCAACACACACCCTCCCCACCTCCCAGTTTCCTCCCAGACCTTGTCATGTCAGCTCACAGGAGGGACCAGCTGTCCCACGAAGACATGTCCTAACACTGCTGTCAACTACATGTGTAATGTTAGCAGCTATGCTGGGAACACACAATGGAGTGTGCCTTCAGTGGGAGGCTGTGCAGGGGGCACGCTCACACCACCACTGGCTCAGGGTCCTCCTGGGGCTAACCTATCCTGTCTCACTACTTCTTCAAGTGGCACATGTGGACCCTTCACAGCAACCAACACACCTCCTCTTACAAATAACCTCTACTGTCTTACCTCCACCCTCTCTGTGGTGGTCACACCAGCAATGGATGGTCTGGTGGTCTCATGTTCCAGCTACAATACAGCCACATTTGTAACCACCCCTATTGGGAGTGCAGCCATATCAATACTTGGTAAGCCAACATTATTGTCCAACAGTCATATGAACATGCATATGCATGCCCACTGTGTAATAAGGACTGCATGCGTCTATTGAATATTTTGTACTATGCAGGGGCACTTATGTACCAGGTGTGATAGGAGGCCTATGTACCAGGTGTGATAGGAGGCTTATGTACCAGGTGTGATAGGAGGCTTATGTACCAGGTGTAATAGGAGGCTTATGTACCAGGTGTGATAGGAGGCCTATGTACCAGGTGTGATAGGAGGCTTATGTACCAGGTGTGATAGGAGGCTTATGTATCAGGTGTGATAGGAGGCTTATGTACCAGGTGTGATAGGAGGCCTATGTACCAGGTGTGATAGGAGGCTTATGTACCAGGTGTGATAGGAGGCTTATGTACCAGGTGTGATAGGAGGCCTATGTACCAGGTGTGATAGGAGGCTTATGTACCAGGTGTGATAGGAGGCCTATGTACCAGGTGTGATAGGAGGCTTATGTACTAGGTGTGATAGGAAGCTTATGTACCAGGTGTGATAGGAGGCCTATGTACCAGGTGTGATAGGAGGCTTATGTACTAGGTGTGATAGGAAGCTTATGTACCAGGTGTGATAGGAGGCTTATGTACCAGGTGTGATAGGAGGCTTATGTACCAGGTGTGACAGGAGGCTTATGTACCAGGTGTGATAGGAGGCCTATGTACCAGGTGTGATAGGAGGCTTATGTACCAGGTGTGATAGGAGGCCTATGTACCAGGTGTGATAGGAGGCCTATGTACCAGGTGTGATAGGAGGCTTATGTACCAGGTGTGATAGGAGGCTTATGTACCAGGTGTGATAGGAGGCTTATGTACCAGGTGTGATAGGAGGCTTATGTACCAGGTGTGATAGGAGGCTTATGTACCAGGTGTGATAGGAGGCTTATGTACCAGGTGTGATAGGAGGCCTATGTACCAGGTGTGATAGGAGGCTTATGTACCAGGTGTGATAGGAGGCTTATGTACCAGGTGTGATTGGCACATGGAAATAGCAATAAGGTGCAATTTGTTATCAGTTGCCATGGGAACGTACAGCCATGATATGTAATTCTACTACACAACAGCTTACAAGTACATATCTCAATGTTTCAGCTCCTCCCAGTGCTCCAAACATTACATCAGTGACAAACATCTATTCAGACCAGCTAACAGTGACCTGGACATCTGTTCCCACGGCTACCAGCTACAATGTCAGTATCAATGGCAGCACTCCTATCTCCCTACCTGCCAATGCTAACACATACACATTCACTGGACTGACCAATAACACAGTCTACACTGTCTCAGTGGTGGCCATCAACTGTGCTGGGACCAGCAGTGCTGCTATGGCAACCAGAACAAGTAAGTCATTGAGTGCGAGTATGTGTACTCGAGGATGTGTGTGTGCTGGGGAGAGTGTGCTGAGGGTGTGCTGGGGGTGTGCTGGGGAGGGTGTGCTGGGGTGTGTGCTGGGGTGTGCTGGGGAGGATGTGCTGAGGGTGTGCTGGGGGTGTGCTGGGGAGGGTGTGCTGGAGGTGTGCTGGGTGTGTGTTGGGAGGATGTGCTGGGGGTGTGCTGGGTGTGTGCTGGGAGGATGTGCTGGGGGGTGTGCTGGGTGTGTGCTGATGAGAAGATGTGTACTGGGGAGGGTATGCTGGGGAGGTTGTGTTGGGGAGGGTGTGCTGAAAGGAGGATGTGTACTGGAGGATGTGTGTTGGGAATGGTAGCTGGGGGCTTGTGTATGCTGGGGGCATGTGTATGCTGGGGCAAGTGTGGGATGTGTATGTGTGTTGCTGGGGTGCATGCACTCCACACTCACCCAGCACATACCCCCACACTCCCCAGTGTGTGTGCTGGAGGGTGTGTGTGTGTGTGCTGGGTGAGATTAGGGGCTGCATGTACATGTGGTGGGGGAGGAGGGGCCCTGCCTAGATACACACGCATATATGGATGCCTGTATTCCGTGCGCATGGGACTAAAACAATGAGTCAGTAGAGAAGGTTTAAGGTATGTAGACTGGTAGCTACTGGGGAGAGAGGGAAGATGTGCGTGGGGCAAAATACTAAAAGCCTACCATATGGTGTTATGTCACCTTCTCCTTCCCCTCTACCCCCTGACAATAACCAAGATGTGCTATTCCAACCCTAGACATGGTTGAGCATTTCAAGTCTAACATTGGATAGATTGGTGCATAAGTTTAGACTGTACACCCCCCCCCCCCCCCAACCCCCCAAAAAGGGATGGGTGCATGTTATGTCATGTGACCTGTCATGTGACTGCCCAGGTAGTGGACCAGCCGCACCCACAACGTCTACACCACCTGTGGTCCAACCATCAGCCACACCTCTCCCAACATCATATCAACCACCAGTTGTTGCCACGACGACCACACCACAACCAACACTACTGCCCACTCCATCCTCAGGTCAGCCATTTTAACCCTTGAATTTAAAGTATGTGTAAACAGTACAAATAAATTGTATGAATTCTTATTGTGTTGGGACTGTTGTAGCTATTAATGTTGCTGATATGAAGGCATTACTGTTACTGATGTGAAGGCATTAATGTTACTGATGTGAAGGCATTACTGTTACTGATGTGAAGGCATTAATGAAGGCATTAATGTAGGTATAGGCTGTTGGCTGACAAGGTTACTGCTCAATCGTATCTCTGCTGGTATCATTGGTCCAATACCAGTGGTCTACCAGCTTAGAACTAAAGGTTCAACAATTGGGTTGATGGCATTAACTGAGGTCTTTTCACACAAACAGGTACAAGAGAAGCCTTTGGTGTGGTCACAGTGATGGCAGTGGTCCTTGCAGTGTTAGTCTAAAGACACTGGTGTGTTCAATTCAGATCATGTAGGTGTAGCCATCAAAACCTTTTTTGGTTTAGTACCATTAGTCAGAGGTATATGTTCAGTGTGTTATATTTACCACACATCCATCTGACATGATGTTAATATGATAGTCCCATGTATGTATCCACCACAATATTTAGCTATGCACATGTAGAGGAGACCTATGCTTCCTGTAGCAAGAGCTGCTTGCAAGGGGACTCCCATGCAGCCACACTTCAGCATTGATGAGTCCTTCAATTGTGTGGGTCACTGCCACACAGTGTACCTTGGGAGGAGGGGTGTGTCCTAAGGTGGCAGAGGTATCACATTGTTATCATTTTTGTATTCAGTGTGAACAAGTAGTCAAGTACAGATGTAAAATGCACATAATTTTCAACTTCAATACTTAATGTTAAATAGGACGGCAATAAATCTCCAACTATCCTAGTTGGACAAGCACTTTGCCTTGTGTTGGGAAGGATGATGAGAGAGCTTACCCCACAACACCACATGCCTCACCTCCACTATCACCACCACTGCCATCACACCATCACAATATTACCACCACCACCATTACACCACCACTACCATCATCACACCACCACCATCACCACTTAGCACCACTATGGCTGCTGCTGCAATACCTATTCCAATACCAACACCAGAGGAGGTAAGGGTGGTCCACTGGTGGTGATATTACAACCCCTGGGGTTTTTTTTCCATATACCCCCACACGCTCTATGTTCTGTCCTTCATCCCATATTATAGTTCCAATGAAGGTGTTAGCTACCTTGTGCATATTGTAACCATATGCACACATACACCCCTCCCCCATATGCACACATATACACATATAGTATGGTGTGCAATATTAGAATGATGGCCACACCCTTTTAGTCATTCATTGGCTTGTAGGGAAATACCTTGTGTACAGCCAGAGTATAGATGGTTAGACACATGCACACACACACAGAACAGTATACACACACAGTGTGAATGTGCCATATTCTATTCCTTTGGAGCACTAAAACAACTGGCACCACCCCCCCCCCCCCCCTCCCCAATTGAGGTGTTACATTATTAGCTGTGGTCACACCACTGACCATTAAATACATGTGTGCTGTGTGTAGCATGTGCTGAGCTGTTGTGACGTCCCCTCCACCTCTATACATCACTGCATGGTGTCCTAGAGGTCTAGCTGGTGATCAGGACAGCAAGGATGCAGAGATGTGTCAATTCAAAGCCACCACTTCAGAGCAGAACTATTTTTTTATATTAAAAAAAAAAAAATCAAATCTATGTGATAGACTGAGTATGACCCGACACCGGCTGCAGACACGGAGAAACCGATAGGCTAGGCGGTGATATCTCCCATCCTTCCAGGCAGGCAAACGTTTGTCTTCAATGATTGAAAATGCGCATGCGCACTTGACCCTTATTGCCGTGTCTCAATAATCTATCTCTGTAGAACTGAAATATGACTAGGCTAGTGCAATACAAAAATTAATGTTTTTAAAAACAGTAACTTCTCGCCATCTCCATGCAATCCGGACACTTATTGAGCGGTAAGTGATGTGTTTGTGTTATCAATCGTGAGTTTATTATATCACTGTCGATGGCTGTATGCACACAGGTAAAAACAGAGGTAAAAACTATTTAGCTCACAACCTGGATTCTACTTAGCACTTGATTACCACAACCGTTCGAAAAACAGCAACTCGACTAAATTTATTGTTTGCATGGGAACTCAATTAACACGAACGTGTAGTAATTACCACAAAAAAAGAAAGTTCTGACAACGAAATAAGTGGTTGACAAATGTACGCTTATTGCGGGTGTATGTGTATATACGTCGAAGTCTCACAGGGTCTAGGTTGAATCATATCTACGGAACGCTCCGTAGGTCTTTAATCCATGGTTGAATGAGCGAATGCAAATTGTAGTTACCACACATTAATTCAGGTCTTTCTACATGCATGCATCTGTACACATGTACCGCATACACGCGGACGCTAAGAGTAAGAACTTATAATTAAAGGAAGAAAAATCCATCACATGGGGAAAAAAACGGGTCGAATCAATTTTTGATTTCAAGAGAATTTTTAAAAAAGTCCCGAAAGATCCCACACACCCTCCCCACCCCACCCTCCCAGTTTCCTCCCAGATCTTGCCATGTCAGCTCACAGGAGGGACCAGCTGTCCCATGAAGATATGTCCTAACACTGCTGCCAACTACACATGTAACGTTGGCAGCTTTGTTGGAAGCACAGTATGGCATGGACCTACAGTGGGGGGCTGTGCAGGGGGTACAGATTGGCATGGGCCTCAGTGGGGGGCTGTGCAGAGGGCACAGTATGGCATGGGCCTACAGTGGGGGGCTGTGCAGGGGGCACAGTATGGCATGGGCCTACAGTGGGGGGCTGTGCAGGGGGCACAGTATGGCATGGGCCTCAGTGGGGGGCTGTGCAGAGGGCACAGTATGGCATGGGCCTACAGTGGGGGGCTGTGCAGAGGGCACAGTATGGCATGGGCCTACAGTGGGAGGCTGTGCAGGGGGTACAGTATGGCATGGGCCTACAGTGGGGGGCTGTGCAGGGGGTACAGATTGGCATGGGCCTACAGTGGGGGGCTGTGCAGGGGGCACAGTATGAAATGGGCCTACAGTGGGGGGCTGTGCAGAGGGTACAATCACACAGCAACAGTTTGCTCCAACTCCTGGTCTGTCCTGCCTCACTAGTGTCACTAGTGGCACATGTGGACCGTTCATAGCAACCAACACACCTCCTATGAATATTTACTGTCTTACCTCCACCCTCTCACACCAGTAATGGATGGTCTGGTGGTCCTATGTTCCAGCTACACTTTAGGATCTGGTGCAACCACCTCTATTGGAAAGGCAACCATATCAGTCCTTGGTGAGCAGTGGTGTGCATTGAACACTACTGTCACATAATCAAATGTCTACATAGGATCAGCAGTTATATATATTCCAGTTACACATCATGTTATTAGGCTTATGTACCAGGTGTGATAGGAGGCTTATGTACCAGGTGTGATAAGAGGCTTATGTACCAGATGTGATAGGAAGCCTATGTACCAGGTGCGATAGGAGGCTTATGTACCAGGTGTGATAAGAGGCTTATGTACCAGGTGTGATAAGAGGCTTATGTACCAGGTGTGATAGGAGGCTTATGTACCAGGTATGATAGGAGGCATATGTAGCAGGTGTGATAGGAGGCTTATGTACCAGGTGTGATAGGAGGCCTTTGTACCGGGCATGATAGGAGGCTTATGTACCAGGTGTGATAGGAGGCGTATGTACCAGGTGTGATAGGAGGCTTATGTACCAGGTGTGATAGGAGGCCTATGTACCAGGTGTGACAGGAGGCTTATGTACCAGGTGTGATAGGAGGCCTATGTACCAGGTGTGATAGGAGGCTTATGTACCAGGTGTGATAGGAGGCGTATGTACCAGGTGTGATAGGAGGCCTATGTACCAGGTGTGATAGGAGGCTTATGTACCAGGTGTGATAGGAGGCTTATGTACCAGGTGTGATAGGAGGCCTATGTACCAGGTGTGATAAGAGGCTTATGTACCAGGTATGATAGGAGGCATATGTAGCAGGTGTGATAGGAGGCTTATGTACCAGGTGTGATAGGAGGCCTATGTGCCAGGTGTGATAGGAGGCCTATGTACCAGGTGTGATAGGAGGCTTATGTACCAGGTGTGATAGGAGGCTTATGTACCAGGTGTGATAGGAGGCTTATGTACCAGGTGTGATAGGAGGCCTATGTACCAGGTGTGATAGGAGGCTTATGTACCAGGTGTGATAGGAGGCTTATGTACCAGGTGTGATAGGAGGCTTATGTACCAGGTATGATAGGAGGCTTATGTGCCAGGTGTGATAGGAGGCTTATGTACCAGGTGTGATAGGAGGCTTATGTACCAGGTGTGATAGGAGGCCTATGTACCAGGTGTGATAGGAGGCTTATGTACCAGGTGTGATAGGAGGCCTATGTACCAGGTGTGATAAGAGGCTTATGTACCAGGTATGATAGGAGGCATATGTAGCAGGTGTGATAGGAGGCTTATGTACCAGGTGTGATAGGAGGCCTTTGTACCGGGCATGATAGGAGGCTTATGTACCAGGTGTGATAGGAGGCGTATGTACCAGGTGTGATAGGAGGCTTATGTACCAGGTGTGATAGGAGGCTTATGTACCTGGTGTGATAGGAGGCTTATGTACCAGGTGTGATAGGAGGCTGATGTACCAGGTGTGATAGGAGGCTTATGTACCAGGTGTGATAGGAGGCTTATGTACCTGGTGTGATAGGAGGCTTATGTACCAGGTGTGATTGGCACATGGAAATAGCAATAAGGTGCAATTTGTGATCAGTTGCCATGGGAACGTACAGCCATGATATGTAATTCTACTACACAACAGTTTACATGTACATATCTCAATGTTTCAGTTCCTCCCAGTGCTCCAAACATTACATCAGTGACAATCATCTATTCAGACCAGCAATCAGTGACCTGGATATCTGTTCCCACGGCTACCAGCTACAATGTCAGTATCAATGGCAGCACTCCTATCTCCCTACCTGCCAATGATAACACATACACATTCACTGGACTGACCAATAACACAGTCTACACTGTCTCAGTGGTGGCCATCAACTGTGCTGGGACCAGCAGTGCTGCTATGGCAACCAGAACAAGTAAGTCATTGAGTGCGAGTATGTGTACTGGAGGATGTGTGTGTGCTGGGAGGATGTGCTGAGGGTGTGCTGGGGGTGTGCTGGGGAGGGTGTGCTGGAGGTGTGCTGGGTGTGTGCTGGGAGGATGTGCTGGGGGGTGTGCTGGGTGTGTGCTGATGAGAAGATGTGTACTGGGGAGGGTATGCTGGGGAGGTTGTGTTGGGGAGGGTGTGCTGAAAGGAGGATGTGTACTGGAGGATGTGTGTTGGGAATGGTAGCTGGGGGCTTGTGTATGCTGGGGGCATGTGTATGCTGGGGGCATGTGTATGCTGGGGCAAGTGTGGGATGTGTATGTGTGTTGCTGGGGTGCATGCACTCCACACTCACCCAGCACATACCCCCACACTCCCCAGTGTGTGTGCTGGAGGGTGTGTGTGTGCTGGGTGAGATTAGGGGCTGCATGTACATGTGGTGGGGGAGGAGGGGCCCTGCGCCTAGATACACACGCATATATGGATGCCTGTATTCCTTGCGCATGGGACTAAAACAATGAGTCAGTAGAGAAGGTTTAAGGTATGCAGACTGGTAGCTACTGGAGAGAGAGGGAAGATGTGCGTGGGGCAAAGTACTAAAAGCCTACCATATGGTGTTATGTCACCTTCTCCTTCCCCTCTACCCCCTGACAATAACCAAGATGTGCTATTCCAGCCCTAGATATGGTTGAGCATTTCAAGTCTAACATTGGATAGATTGGTGCATAAGTTTAGACTGTACACACCCCCCCCCCCCAACCCCCAAAAAAGGGATGGGTGCATGTTATGTCATGTGACCTGTCATGTGACTGCCCAGGTAGCGGACCAGCCGCACCCACAACGTCTACACCACCTGTGGTCCAACCATCAGCCACACCTCTCCCAACATCATATCAACCACCAGTTGTTGCCACGACGACCACACCACAACCAACACTACTGCCCACTCCATCCTCAGGTCAGCCATTTTAACCCTTGAATTTAAAGTATGTGTAAACAGTACAAATAAATAGTATGAATTCTTATTGTGTTGGGACTGTTGTAGCTATTAATGTTGCTGATATGAAGGCGTTACTGCACTGTTACTGATGTGAAGGCATTAATGTTACTGATGTGAAGGCATTACTGTTACTGATGTGAAGGCATTAATGTTACTGATGTGAAGGCATTACTGTTACTGATGTGAAGGCATTAATGTTACTGATGTGAAGGCATTAATGTTACTGATGTGAAGGCATTAATGTTACAGATTGGAAGGCATTAATGTTACTGATGTGAAGGCATTAATGTTACTGATGTGAAGGCAATAATGTTACTGATGTGAATGCATTAATGTTACTGATGTGAAGGCATTAATGTTACTGATGTGAATGCATTAATGTTACAGATTGGAAGGCATTAATGTTACTGATGTGAAGGCATTAATGTTACTGATGTGAAGGCATTACTGTTACTGATGTGAAGGCATTAATGTTACTGATGTGAAGGCATTAATGTTACTGATGTGAATGCATTAATGTTACAGATTGGAAGGCATTAATGTTACTGATGTGAAGGCATTAATGTTACTGATGTGAAGGCAATAATGTTACTGATGTGAATGCATTAATGTTACTGATGTGAAGGCATTAATGTTACTGATGTGAATGCATTAATGTTACAGATTGGAAGGCATTAATGTTACTGATGTGAAGGCATTAATGTTACTGATGTGAAGGCATTACTGTTACTGATGTGAAGGCATTAATGAAGGCATTAATGTAGGTATAGGCTGTTGGCTGACAAGGTTACTGCTCAATCGTATCTCTGCTGGTATCATTGGTCCAATACCAGTGGTCTACCAGCTTAGAACTAAAGGTTCAACAATTGGGTTGATGGCATTAACTGTGGTCTTTTCACACAAACAGGTACAAGAGAAGCCTTTGGTGTGGTCACAGTGCTGGCAGTGGTTCTTGCAGTGTTAGCCTAAAGACACTGGTGTGTTCAATTCAGATCATGTAGGTGTAGCCATCAAAACCTTTTTTGGTTTAGTACCATTAGTCAGAGGTATATGTTCAGTGTGTTATATTTACCACACATCCATCCGACATGATGCTAATATGATAGTCCCATGTATGCATCCACCACAATATTTAGCTATGCACATGTAGAGGAGACCTATGCTTCCTGTAGCAAGCTTGCAAGGGGACTCCCATGCAGCCACACTTCAGCATGGATGAGTCCTTCGATTGTGTGGGTCACCGCCACACAGTGTACCGTGGGAGGAGGGGGTGTGTCCTAAGGTGGCAGAAGTATCACATTGTTATCATTTTTGTATTCAGTGTAAACAAGTACAGATGTAAAATGCACAGAATTTTCAACTTCAATACTTAATGTTAATAAACAGGTCGGCAATAAATCTCCAACTATCCTTGTTGGACAAGCACTTTGCCTTGTGTTGGGAAGGGTGATGAGAGAGCTTACCCCACAACACCACATGCCTCACCTCCACTATCACCACCACTGCCATCACACCATCACAATATTACCACCACCACCATTATACCACCACTACCACCATCACCACCACCACCACCACCATCACCACTTAGCACCACTATGGCTGCTGCTGCAATACCTATTCCAATACCAACACCAGAGGAGGTAAGGGTGGTCCACTGGTGGTGACTTCCTGTGGTGAGATATTACAACCCCTGGGGGTTTTCCATATACCACCACACACTCTATGTTCTGTCCTTCATCCCATATTATAGTTCCAATGAAGGTGTTAGCTACCTTGTGCATATTGTAACCATATGCATACATATACACATATAGTGTGCAACATTAGAATGATGGCCACACCATTTTAGTCATTCATTGGCTTGTAGGGAAATACCTTGTGTACAGCCAGAATATAGATGGTTAGACACATGCACACACACACACACAGAACAATATACACACACAGTGTGAATGTGCCATATTCTATTCTTTTGGAGCACTAAAACAACTGGCACCCCCCCCCCTCCCCAATTGAGGTGTTAGATTATTAGCTGTGGTCACACCACTGACCATTAAATACATGTGTGCTGTGTGTAGCATGTGCTGAGCTGTTGTGACGTCCCCTCCACCTCTATACATCACTGCATGGTGTCCTAGAGGTCTAGCAGGTGATCAGGACGGCAAGGATGCAGAGATGTTTCAATTCCAAGCCACCACTTCAAAGCAGAACAATTTTATATTTAAAAAAAAAAATCAAATCTATGATAGACTGAATATGACACTCCGGCACCGGCTGCAGACACGGAGAAACCGATAGGCCGGGCGGTGATATCTCCCATCCTTCCAGGAAAAACTGCAGGCAAACGTTTGTCGTCACTGATTGAAAATGCGCATGCGCACTCGACTCTCTTATCTACATATTGATAATCTATCTCTGTAGACTGGATTTACTGGAAATGTAGGGAAATAAATGTTTTTAAAAACAGTTGCTTCTCGCCATCTCCATGCGATCCGGACACTTATTGAGCGGTAAGTGATGCGTTTGTGTTATCACTCGTGAGTTTATTATATCACTGTCGATGGCTGTATGCACCACAGGTAAAAACAGAGGTAAAAACAATTTAGCTCACAACCTGGATTCTACTTAGCCTAAAAGTCTTAGCACTTGATTACCACAACCGTTCTAAAAACAGCAACTCGACTAAGTTTATTGTATGCATGGGAACTCACGAACGTGTAGTAATTACCATACAAAAAAAAGAAAGTTACAACAACGAAATAAGTGGTTGACAATGTACGCTTAGTGTATGTGTTTATACACGTCGAAGTCTCACGGGGTCTATGTTGAATCATGCCTACGGAACTCTCCGTAGGTCTTTAATCCATGGTTGAATGAGCGAATGCAAATTGTAGTTACCACACATTAATTCAGGTCTTTCTACATGCATGCATCTGTACACATGTACCGCATACACGCGGACGCTAAGAGTAAGAACTTATAATTAAAGGAAGAAAATCCATCACATGGGGAAAAAAACGGGTCGAATCAATTTTTGATATCAAGAGGATTTTTAAAAAATGTCCTGAAAGATCGCACACACCCCTCCCCCCACACCCTCCCAGTTTTCTCCCCATGTCAGCTCACAGGAGAGACCAGCTGTCCCACGAAGATATGTCCTAACACTGCTGTCAACTACATGTGTAACGTTGGCAGCTATGTTGGGAACACAGTATGGCATGGGCCTATAGTGGGGGGCTGTGCAGGGGGTACAGTATGGCATGGGCCTACAGTGGGGGGCTGTGCAGGGGGCACAGTATGGCATGGGCCTACAGTGGGGGGCTGTGCAGGGGGCACAGTATGGGATGGGCCTACAGTGGGGGGCTGTGCAGGGGGCACAGTATGGCATGGACCTACAGTGGGGGGCTGTGCAGGGGGTACAGTATGGCATGGGCCTACAGTGGGGGGCTGTGCAGGGGGCACAATCACACAGCAACAGTTTGCTCCAACTCCTGGTCTGTCCTGCCTCACTAGTGGCACATGTGGACCCTTCATAGCAACCAACACACCTCCTATGAATATTTACTGTCTTACCTCCAACCTCTCTGTGGTGGTCACACCAGCAATGGATGGTCTGGTGGTCTCATGTTCCAGCAACACTTTAGGATCTGGTGCAACCACTTCTATTGAAAAGGCAACCATATCAATCCTTGGTGAGCAGTGGTGTGTATTGAACACTACTGTCACATAATCAAATGTCTACATAGGATCAGCTGTTATATATACTCCAGTTACCACATCATGTTATTAGGCTTATGTACCAGGTGTGATAGGAGGCCTATGTATCAGGTGTGATAGGAGGCGTATGTACCAGGTGTGATAGGAGGCGTATGTACCAGGTGTGATAGGAGGCCTATGTACCAGTTGTGATAGGAGGCTTATGTACCAGGTGTGATAGGAGGCCTATGTACCAGGTGTGATAGGAGGCTTATGTACCAGGTGTGATAGGAGGCTTATGTACCAGGTGTGATAGGAGGCCTATGTACTAGGTGTGATAGGAGGCTTATGTACCAGGTGTGATAGGAGGCCTATGTACCAGGTGTGATAGAAGGCTTATGTACCAGGTGTGATAGGAGGCCTATGTACCAGGTGTGATAAGAGGCTTATGTACCAGGTGTGATAGGAGGCATATGTAGCAGGTGTGATAGGAGGCTTATGTACCAGGTGTGATAGGAGGCCTTTGTACCGGGCATGATAGGAGGCTTATGTACCAGGTGTGATAGGAGGCGTATGTACCAGGTGTGATAGGAGGCTTATGTACCAGGTGTGATAGGAGGCCTATGTACCAGGTGTGACAGGAGGCTTATGTACCAGGTGTGATAGGAGGTTTATGTACCAGGTGTGATAGGAGGCTTATGTACCAGGTGTGATAGGAGGCTTATGTACCAGGTGTGATAGGAGGCCTATGTACCAGGTGTGATAGGAGGCTTATGTACCAGGTGTGATAGGAGGCTTATGTACCAGGTGTGATAGGAGGCTTATGTACCAGGTGTGATAGGAGGCTTATGTACCAGGTGTGATAGGAGGCTTATGTACCAGGTGTGATAGGAGGCTTATGTACCAG
This sequence comes from Eunapius fragilis, assembly GCA_963681505.1. Classification (NCBI taxonomy): domain Eukaryota; kingdom Metazoa; phylum Porifera; class Demospongiae; order Spongillida; family Spongillidae; genus Eunapius; species Eunapius fragilis. Next base: position 13,385,029 of record OY811973.1, on the reverse strand, counting down.
GTGTGATAGGAGGCTTATGTACCAGGTGTGATAGGAGGCTTATGTACCAGGTGTGATAGGAGGCTTATGTACCAGGTGTGATAGGAGGCTTATGTGCCAGGTGTGATAGGAGGCTTATGTACCAGGTGTGATAGGAGGCTTATGTACCAGGTGTGATAGGAGGCCTATGTACCAGGTGTGATAGGAGGCTTATGTACCAGGTGTGATAGGAGGCCTATGTACCAGGTGTGATAAGAGGCTTATGTACCAGGTATGATAGGAGGCATATGTAGCAGGTGTGATAGGAGGCTTATGTACCAGGTGTGATAGGAGGCCTTTGTACCGGGCATGATAGGAGGCTTATGTACCAGGTGTGATAGGAGGCGTATGTACCAGGTGTGATAGGAGGCTTATGTACCAGGTGTGATAGGAGGCTTATGTACCAGGTGTGATAGGAGGCTGATGTACCAGGTGTGATAGGAGGCTTATGTACCAGGTGTGATAGGAGGCTTATGTACCTGGTGTGATAGGAGGCTTATGTACCAGGTGTGATTGGCACATGGAAATAGCAATAAGGTGCAATTTGTGATCAGTTGCCATGGGAACGTACAGCCATGATATGTAATTCTACTACACAACAGTTTACATGTACATATCTCAATGTTTCAGTTCCTCCCAGTGCTCCAAACATTACATCAGTGACAATCATCTATTCAGACCAGCTATCAGTGACCTGGATATCTGTTCCCACGGCTACCAGCTACAATGTCAGTATCAATGGCAGCACTCCTATCTCCCTACCTGCCAATGATAACACATACACATTCACTGGACTGACCAATAACACAGTCTACACTGTCTCAGTGGTGGCCATCAACTGTGCTGGGACCAGCAGTGCTGCTATGGCAACCAGAACAAGTAAGTCATTGAGTGCGAGTATGTGTACTGGAGGATGTGTGTGTGCTGGGAGGATGTGCTGAGGGTGTGCTGGGGGTGTGCTGGGGAGGGTGTGCTGGAGGTGTGCTGGGTGTGTGCTGGGAGGATGTGCTGGGGGGTGTGCTGGGTGTGTGCTGATGAGAAGATGTGTACTGGGGAGGGTATGCTGGGGAGGTTGTGTTGGGGAGGGTGTGCTGAAAGGAGGATGTGTACTGGAGGATGTGTGTTGGGAATGGTAGCTGGGGGCTTGTGTATGCTGGGGGCATGTGTATGCTGGGGGCATGTGTATGCTGGGGCAAGTGTGGGATGTGTATGTGTGTTGCTGGGGTGCATGCACTCCACACTCACCCAGCACATACCCCCACACTCCCCAGTGTGTGTGCTGGAGGGTGTGTGTGTGCTGGGTGAGATTAGGGGCTGCATGTACATGTGGTGGGGGAGGAGGGGCCCTGCGCCTAGATACACACGCATATATGGATGCCTGTATTCCTTGCGCATGGGACTAAAACAATGAGTCAGTAGAGAAGGTTTAAGGTATGCAGACTGGTAGCTACTGGGGAGAGAGGGAAGATGTGCGTGGGGCAAAATACTAAAAGCCTACCATATGGTGTTATGTCACCTTCTCCTTCCCCTCTACCCCCTGACAATAACCAAGATGTGCTATTCCAGCCCTAGATATGGTTGAGCATTTCAAGTCTAACATTGGATAGATTGGTGCATAAGTTTAGACTGTACACACCCCCCCCCCCCCAACCCCCAAAAAAGGGATGGGTGCATGTTATGTCATGTGACCTGTCATGTGACTGCCCAGGTAGCGGACCAGCCGCACCCACAACGTCTACACCACCTGTGGTCCAACCATCAGCCACACCTCTCCCAACATCATATCAACCACCAGTTGTTGCCACGACGACCACACCACAACCAACACTACTGCCCACTCCATCCTCAGGTCAGCCATTTTAACCCTTGAATTTAAAGTATGTGTAAACAGTACAAAAAATTGTATGAATTCTTATTGTGTTGGGACTGTTGTAGCTATTAATGTTGCTGATATGAAGGCATTACTGCACTGTTACTGATGTGAAGGCATTAATGTTACTGATGTGAAGGCATTACTGTTACTGATGTGAAGGCATTAATGTTACTGATGTGAAGGCATTAATGTTACTGATGTGAAGGCATTAATGTTACTGATGTGAATGCATTAATGTTACAGATTGGAAGGCATTAATGTTACTGATGTGAAGGCATTAATGTTACTGATGTGAAGGCAATAATGTTACTGATGTGAATGCATTAATGTTACTGATGTGAAGGCATTAATGTTACTGATGTGAATGCATTAATGTTACAGATTGGAAGGCATTAATGTTACTGATGTGAAGGCATTAATGTTACTGATGTGAAGGCATTACTGTTACTGATGTGAAGGCATTAATGAAGGCATTAATGTAGGTATAGGCTGTTGGCTGACAAGGTTACTGCTCAATCGTATCTCTGCTGGTATCATTGGTCCAATACCAGTGGTCTACCAGCTTAGAACTAAAGGTTCAACAATTGGGTTGATGGCATTAACTGTGGTCTTTTCACACAAACAGGTACAAGAGAAGCCTTTGGTGTGGTCACAGTGCTGGCAGTGGTCCTTGCAGTGTTAGCCTAAAGACACTGGTGTGTTCAATTCAGATCATGTAGGTGTAGCCATCAAAACCTTTTTTGGTTTAGTACCATTAGTCAGAGGTATATGTTCAGTGTGTTATATTTACCACACATCCATCCGACATGATGCTTATATGATAGTCCCATGTATGCATCCACCACAATATTTAGCTATGCACATGTAGAGGAGACCTATGCTTCCTGTAGCAAGCTTGCAAGGGGACTCCCATGCAGCCACACTTCAGCATGGATGAGTCCTTCGATTGTGTGGGTCACCGCCACACAGTGTACCGTGGGAGGAGGGGGTGTGTCCTAAGGTGGCAGAAGTATCACATTGTTATCATTTTTGTATTCAGTGTAAACAAGTACAGATGTAAAATGCACAGAATTTTCAACTTCAATACTTAATGTTAATAAACAGGTCGGCAATAAATCTCCAACTATCCTTGTTGGACAAGCACTTTGCCTTGTGTTGGGAAGGGTGATGAGAGAGCTTACCCCACAACACCACATGCCTCACCTCCACTATCACCACCACTGCCATCACACCATCACAATATTACCACCACCACCATTATACCACCACTACCACCATCACCACCACCACCACCACCATCACCACTTAGCACCACTATGGCTGCTGCTGCAATACCTATTCCAATACCAACACCAGAGGAGGTAAGGGTGGTCCACTGGTGGTGACTTCCTGTGGTGAGATATTACAACCCCTGGGGGTTTTCCATATACCACCACACACTCTATGTTCTGTCCTTCATCCCATATTATAGTTCCAATGAAGGTGTTAGCTACCTTGTGCATATTGTAACCATATGCATACATATACACATATAGTGTGCAACATTAGAATGATGGCCACACCATTTTAGTCATTCATTGGCTTGTAGGGAAATACCTTGTGTACAGCCAGAATATAGATGGTTAGACACATGCACACACACACACACAGAACAATATACACACACAGTGTGAATGTGCCATATTCTATTCTTTTGGAGCACTAAAACAACTGGCACCCCCCCCCCTCCCCAATTGAGGTGTTAGATTATTAGCTGTGGTCACACCACTGACCATTAAATACATGTGTGCTGTGTGTAGCATGTGCTGAGCTGAGCTGTTGTGACGTCCCCTCCACCTCTATACATCACTGCATGGTGTCCTAGAGGTCTAGCTGGTGATCAGGACAGCAAGGATGCAGAGATGTGTCAATTCAAAGCCACCACTTCATAGCAGAACTATTTTTTTATATTAAAAAAAAAATCTAATCTATGATAAACTGAATATGACACTCCGACACCGGCTGCAGACACGGAGAAACTGATAGGCCGGGCGGTGATATCTCCCATCCTTCCAGGAAAAACTGCAGGCAAACGTTTGTCGTCACTGATTGAAAATGCGCATGCGCACTCGACCCTCTTATCTACATACTGATAATCTATCTCTGTAGACTGGATTTACTGGTAATGTAGTGAAATAAATGTTTTTAAAAACAGTTACTTCTCGCCATCTCCATGCGATCCGCACACTTATTGAGCGGTAAGTGATGCGTTTGTGTTATCACTCGTGAGTTTATTATATCACTACTGTCGATGGCTGTATGCACCACACTCACTGGACCACAGGAGGTAAAAAAAATTTAGCTCACAACCAGGATTCTACTTAGCACTTGATTACCACAACCGTTCGAAAAACAGCAACTTGACTAATTTTATTGTATGCATGGGAACTCACGAACGTGTAGTAATTACCACACAGAAAGTTACGACAACGAAATAAGTGGTTGACAATGTACGCTTAGTTAGGTACTGGGGAATTTAAAAAAAAAATGCTCAGAGGATAATAATATTACCATCATTAGAAAGAGCAAAACAAGGTGGGTTTAACAGTACTTCTTGCGTCACCATAGCATATTCGATACCAGAGATACATATCCTCAAAGTGACAACTTTTTTAGCACAGCGGTTAATGCGTAATCGCAATAAAAACTGTGACGGTTGTGTTATAACGAGGCGTAACCTGGAGATTTTAATTTCAAGCATTGCACATAAGTGATTCTGATACAGGGAAGACTTTTTAAAGTCTCATCATTTAGTTTCCTCACTTTTATCTTTTCAAATTGTTAACATAAAAATTGACAAACAATGAAACACGCACAAAATCAAGCACAATAATGTTATTATTCAATATTGAGGTACATCATTTCCATCCTCAACAAACACTAAATCACCATTTAAATAGTCCACGAGCATTTCAATAACTGTAATTGTGTTATCAATTCCTTCTTCTCCTGATTCATCTATAGTCCAGTATGTAATTGTTAGTTTTGGTACCTTTGCTTTATGGCTTATTTTTACAACATGCCCATTGTATAATGCATTGGTGAAATTCTCATGCCACCTGCGATTTAAGTATATACCTAGCAGAGAATTTCAGATCTCGAGTTCATTGGCGATGGCAAAGCAAATTCCGCTAATAAAGCCGTCATATCGCGCTTGCGGATCGGTCTCTTGGCTCCTGTTCCACTAGAACTTGGTTCATCAGCGAAAGGGTTCATTTGGGATGCCACGCTGCAATGGTTCTGAAAAGAACCCGTGGCGTTCGAAACGAAAAACTCGCCGTACATAGCTATCTCTAGCACGCACACCACCACTGACGTCACGCGTGTATCGTATACATTTACTGAAGAATCCAAACATTGAGTACAATTCTTAAATTTTTTTTCACTTTTCTGCTTTCGTTGCAATTTGTATCACTGTTAGCAAGTGTCCAATAAATTATAAAAAATTATATGGCTACTTTAGGGACCTCTGAGTAGTGTGACATAATTTTCATCTCTTAAGTCGAATTAAATCGGCCATAGTGATGCTAAGCAGCGGTCATATCAAAATCCTTATAAAAACAAGCCTATCTTCACAATGAACTGGACTTAAGAGTTCAAGCATTCCATATATATAGCTCTTACAATGAGTTATCTATGCATCAAAAAATGAGCTCTTAAGTCGAACTATTTGTTGAGTTGTAAGCCAAAAACCTAATCCTGATGATGCATTAATGTTTTGACCCTGAAAGTTCTGTCTCAAATTGGAATTCTGATGTTTTTAGTGATGATAACTCAAAAGGTATGGTTTAAGATATTAACCATGATGTTTTTTAAGATCCTAGTGTAAAGTACCATTTGATGTATTGGTTCAATGATGTTCAGTAACTGGCGCATCGTACAAGGACCGCGGCGCTAGGACTCATCTATACAAAATTTCGTAAAAGGATAGATGGATGAAGTATCTAGAGGGGAGAATGCTTACCATGGAGGGGACACAGCGTTTAAGAGTCGAAAATCGTGGGTAGAAAATTGTATTCGATTTGAGCAACACTTACGAAATACGATGCGTGTTTTAAAGCTTAAAAACTAGTCTGGCCTATTGCTGACGCACTCAGCAGTCGTTCTGAATGCATGATAAGCCATAATCAAGTTGAATGAAGCTACCAGATCGTTTTTACCAAATGGTGTCAACAGAAAAGTTTAAATTTGCGAACAGAAATTTTTTCATTTCACGTCTAGGATTTTACGGTCTAAAATCATAGATTCCCCAGTACCTAGCTTAGTGTATGTGTTTATACACGTCGAAGTCTCACGGGGTCTATGTTGAATCATGCCTACGGAACTCTCCGTAGGTCTTTAATCCATGGTTGAATGAGCGAATGCAAATTGTAGTTACCACACATTAATTCAGGTCTTTCTACATGCATGCATCTGTACACATGTACCGCATACACGCGGACGCTAAGAGTAAGAACTTATAATTAAAGGAAGAAAATCCATCACATGGGGAAAAAAACGGGTCGAATCAATTTTTGATTTCAAGAGGATTTTAAAAAAATGTCCTGAATGATCGCATACACCCCTCCCCCCACACCCTCCCAGTTTTCTCCCCATGTCAGCTCACAGGAGGGACCAGCTGTCCCACGAAGATATGTCCTAACACTGCTGTCAACTACACATGTAACGTTAGCAGCTTTGTTGGGAACACAGTATGGCATGAGCCTACAGTGGGGGGCTGTGCAGGGGGCACAGTAGTATGGCATGGGCCTACAGTGGGGGGCTGTGCAGGGGGCACAGTATGGCATGGGCCTACAGTGGGGGGCTGTGCAGGGGGCACAGTATGGCATGGGCCTACAGTGGGGGGCTGTGCAGGGGGCACAGTATGGCATGGGCCTACAGTGGGGGGCTGTGCAGGGGGCACAATCGCACAGCAACAGTTTGCTCCAACTCCTGGTCTGTCCTGCCTCACTAGTGGCACATGTGGACCCTTCATAGCAACCAACACACCTTCTATGAATATTTACTGTCTTACCTCCACTCTCTCACACCAGCAAAGGATGGTCTGGTGGTCTCATGTTCCAGCTACACTTTAGGATCTGGTGCAACCACCTATATTGGAAAGGCAACCATATCAATCCTTGGTAATCCATGGTGTGTATTGAACACTACTGTCACATAATCAAATGTCTACATAGGATCAGCAGTTATGTATGCTCCAGTTACCACATCATGTTATTAGGCTTATGTACCAGGTGTGATAGGAGGCTTATGTACCAGGTATGATAGGAGGCTTATGTACCAGGTGTGATAGGAGGCTTATGTACTAGGTGTGATAGGAGGCTTATGTACCAGGTGTGATAGGAGGCTTATGTACCAGGTGTGATAGGAGGCTTATGTACCAGGTGTGATAGGAGGCTTATGTATCAGGTGTGATAGGAGGCTTATGTACCAGGTGTGATAGGAGGCCTATGTATCAGGTGTGATAGGAGGCCTATGTATCAGGTGTGATAGGAGGCTTATGTACCAGGTGTGATAGGAGGCTTATGTACCAGGTGTGATAGGAGGCTTATGTATCAGGTGTGATAGGAGGCTTATGTACCAGGTGTGATAGGAGGCCTATGTACCAGCCGTAATAGGAGGCTTATGTACCAGGTGTGATAGGAGGCTTATGTACCAGGTGTGATAGGAGGCTTATGTACCAGGTGTGATAGGAGGCCTATGTACCAGGTGTGATAGGAGGCCTATGTATCAGGTGTGATAGGAGGCCTATGTACCAGGTGTGATAGGAGGCTTATGTACCAGGTGTGATAGGAGGCCTATGTACCAGGTGTGATAGGAGGCCTATGTACCAGGTGTGATAGGAGGTTTATGTACCAGGTGTGATAGGAGGCCTATGTATCAGGTGTGATAGGAGGCCTATGTATCAGGTGTGATAGGAGGCTTATGTACCAGGTGTGATAGGAGGCTTATGTACCAGGTGTGATAGGAGGCTTATGTATCAGGTGTGATAGGAGGCTTATGTACCAGGTGTGATAGGAGGCCTATGTACCAGCCGTAATAGGAGGCTTATGTACCAGGTGTGATAGGAGGCTTATGTACCAGGTGTGATAGGAGGCTTATGTACCAGGTGTGATAGGAGGCCTATGTACCAGGTGTGATAGGAGGCCTATGTATCAGGTGTGATAGGAGGCCTATGTACCAGGTGTGATAGGAGGCTTATGTACCAGGTGTGATAGGAGGCCTATGTACCAGGTGTGATAGGAGGCCTATGTACCAGGTGTGATAGGAGGTTTATGTACCAGGTGTGATAGGAGGCCTATGTATCAGGTGTGATAGGAGGCTTATGTACCAGGTGTGATAGGAGGTTTATGTACCAGTTGTGATAGGAGGCTTATGTACCAGGTGTGATAGGAGGCTTATGTACCAGGTGTGATAGGAGGCTTATGTACCAGGTGTGATAGGAGGCCTATGTACCAGGTGTGATAGGAGGCTTATGTACCAGGTGTGATAGGAGGCTTATGTACCAGGTGTGATAGGAGGCTTATGTACCAGGTGTGATAGGAGGCTTATGTACCTGGTGTGATAGGAGGTTTATGTACCAGGTGTGATAGGAGGCCTATGTACCAGGTGTGATAGGAGGCCTATGTACCAGGTGTGATAGGAGGCTTATGTACCAGGTGTGATAGGAGGCTTATGTACCTGGTGTGATAGGAGGCCTATGTACCAGGAGTGATAGGAGGCTTATGTACCAGGTGTGATAGAAGGCCTATGTACCAGGTGTGATAGGAGGCTTATGTACCAGGTGTGATGGGAGGCTTATGTACCAGGTGTGATAGGAGGCTTATGTACCAGGTGTGATAGGAGGCTTATGTACCAGGTGTGATAGGAGGCTTATGTACCAGGTGTGATAGGAGGCTTATGTACCAGGTGTGATAGGAGGCCTATGTACCAGGTGTGATAGGAGGCTTATGTACCAGGTATGATAGGAGGCCTATGTACCAGGTGTGATAGAAGGCTTATGTACCAGGTGTGATAGGAGGCTTATGTACCAGGTGTGATAGAAGGCCTATGTACCAGGTGTGATAGGAGGCTTATGTACCAGGTGTGATAGGAGGCCTATGTACCAGGTGTGATAGGAGGCTTATGTACCAGGTGTGATAGGAGGCTTATGTACCAGGTGTGATAGGAGGCTTATGTACCAGGTGTGATAGGAGGCTTATGTACCAGGTATGATAGGAGGCCTATGTACCAGGTGTGATAGGAGGCCTATGTACCAGGAGTGATAGGAGGCTTATGTACCAGGTGTGATAGAAGGCCTATGTACCAGGTGTGATAGGAGGCTTATGTACCAGGTGTGATAGGAGGCTTATGTACCAGGTGTGATAGGAGGCTTATGTACCAGGTGTGATAGGAGGCTTATGTACCAGGTGTGATAGGAGGCTTATGTACCAGGTGTGATAGGAGGCTTATGTACCAGGTGTGATAGGAGGCTTATGTACCAGGTGTGATAGGAGGCTTATGTACCAGGTGTGATAGGAGGCCTATGTACCAGGTGTGATAGGAGGCCTATGTACCAGGTGTGATAGGAGGCTTATGTACCAGGTGTGATAGGAGGCCTATGTACCAGGTGTGATAGGAGGCTTATGTACCAGGTATGATAGGAGGCCTATGTACCAGGTATGATAGGAGGCCTATGTACCAGGTGTGATAGGAGGCCTATGTACCTGGTGTGATAGGAGGCCTATGTACCAGGAGTGATAGGAGGCTTATGTACCAGGTGTGATAGAAGGCCTATGTACCAGGTGTGATAGGAGGCTTATGTACCAGGTGTGATAGGAGGCTTATGTACCAGGTGTGATAGGAGGCTTATGTACCAGGTGTGATAGGAGGCTTATGTACCAGGTGTGATAGGAGGCTTATGTACCAGGTGTGATAGGAGGCCTATGTACCAGGTGTGATAGGAGGCTTATGTACCAGGTGTGATAGGAGGCTTATGTACCAGGTGTGATAGGAGGCTTATGTACCAGGTGTGATAGGAGGCTTATGTACCAGGTGTGATAGGAGGCTTATGTACCAGGTGTGATAGGAGGCCTATGTACCAGGTGTGATAGGAGGCTTATGTACCAGGTGTGATAGGAGGCTTATGTACCAGGTGTGATAGGAGGCCTATGTACCAGGTGTGATAGGAGGCTTATGTACCAGGTATGATAGGAGGCTTATGTACCAGGTGTGATAGGAGGCTTATGTACCAGGTGTGATAGGAGGCTTATGTACCAGGTGTGATAGGAGGCCTATGTACCAGGTGTGATAGGAGGCCTATGTACCAGGTGTGATAGGAGGCTTATGTACCAGGTGTGATAGGAGGCTTATGTACCAGGTGTGATAGGAGGCCTATGTACCAGGTGTGATAGGAGGCCTATGTACCAGGTGTGATAGGAGGCCTATGTACCAGGTGTGATAGGAGGTTTATGTACCAGGTGTGATAGGAGGCTTATGTACCAGGTGTGATAGGAGGCTTATGTACCAGGTATGATAGGAGGCTTATGTACCAGGTGTGATAGGAGGCTTATGTACCAGGTATGATAGGAGGCTTATGTACCAGGTGTGATAGGAGGCTTATGCACCAGGTGTGATAGGAGGCTTATGTACCAGGTGTGATTGGCACATGGAAATAGCAATAAGGTGCAATTTGTTATCAGTTGCCATGGGAACGTACAGCCATGATATGTAATTCTTCTACACAACAGCTTACATGTACATATCTCAATGTTTCAGCCCCTCCCAGTGCTCCAAACATTACATCACTGACAAGCATCTATTCAGACCAGCTAACAGTGACCTGGGCATCTGTTCCCATGGCTACCAGCTACAATGTCAGTATCAATGGCAGCACTCCTATCTCCCTACCTGCTAATGCTATCACATACACATTCACTGGACTGACCAATAACACAGTCTACACTGTCTCAGTGGTGGTCATCAACTGTGCTGGGAACAGCAGTGCTGCTATGGCAACCAGAACACGTAAGTCATTGAGTGCGAATATGTGTACTGGAGGATATGTGTGTGCTGGGGAGAGTGTGCTGAGGGTGTGCTGGGGGTGTGCTGGGGAGGGTGTGCTGGGGTGTGTGCTGGGGTGTGCTGGGGAGGGTGTGCTGAGGGTGTGCTGGAGGTGTGCTGGGGGTGTGCTGATGAGAAGATGTGTACTGGGGAGGGTATGCTGGGGAGGTTGTGCTGGGGGGTGTGCTGATGGGAGGATGTGTACTGGAGGATGTGTGTTAGGAATGGTAGCTGGGGGCATGTGTATGCTGGGGCAAGTGTGGGATGAGTGTGTGTGTTGCTGGGGTGCACGCACTCCACACTCACCCAGCACATACCCCCACACTCCTCAGTGTGTGTGCTGGAGGGTGTGTGTGTGCTGGGTGAGATTAGGGGCTGCATGTACATGTGGTGGGGGAGGAGGGGCCCTGCCTAGATACACACGCATATATGGATGCCTGTATTCCATGCGCATGGGACTAAAACAATGAGTCAGTAGAGAAGGCTTAAGGCATTTAGACTGGTAGCTACTGGGGAGAGAGGGAAGATGTGTGGGGCAAAATACTAAAAGCCTACCATATGGTGTTATGTCACCTTCTCCTTCCCCTCTACCCCCTGACAATTACCAAGATGTGCTATTCCAGCCCTAGACATGGTTGAGCATTTCAAGTCTAACATTGGATAGATTGGTGCATAAGTTTAGACTGTACACCCCCCCCCCCCCCCCCCAACCCCCAAAAAAGGGATGGGTGCATGTTATGTCATGTGACCTGTCATGTGACTGCCCAGGTAGTGGACCAGCCGCACCCACAACGTCTACACCACCTGTGGTCCAACCATCAGCCACACCTCTCCCAACATCATATCAACCACCAGTTGTTGCCACGATGACCACACCACAACCAACACTACTGCCCACTCCATCCTCAGGTCAGCCATTTTAACCCTTGAATTTAAAGTATGTGTAAACAGTACAAATAAATTGTATGAATTCTTATTGTGTTGGGACTGTTGTAGCTATTAATGTTGCTGATATGAAGGCATTACTGTTACTGATGTGAAGGCATTACTGTTACTGATGTGAAGGCATTAATGTTACTGATGTGAAGGCATTACTGTTACTGATGTGAAGGCATTACTGTTACTGATGTGAAGGCATTAATGTTACTGATGTGAAGGCATTACTGTTACTGATGTGAAGGCATTACTGTTACTGATGTGAAGGCATTAATGAAGGCATTAATGTAGGTATAGGCTGTTGGCTGACAAGGTTACTGCTCAATCGTATCTCTGCTGGTATCATTGGTCCAATACCAGTGGTCTACCAGCTTAGAACTAAAGGTTCAACAATTGGGTTGATGGCATTAACTGTGGTCTTTTCACACAAACAGGTACAAGAGAAGCCTTTGGTGTGGTCACAGTGTTGGCAATGGTCTTTGCAGTGTTAGCCTAAAGACACTGGTGTGTTCAATTCAGATCATGTAGGTGTAGCCATCAAAACCTTTTTGGTTTAGTACCATTAGTCAGAGGTATATGTTCAGTGTGTTATATTTACCACACATCCATCCAACATGATGTTAATATGATAGTCCCATGTATGCATCCACCACAATATTTAGCTATGCACATGTAGAGGAGACCTATGCTTCCTGTAGCAAGAGCTGCTTGCAAGGGGACTCCCATGCAGCCACACTTCAGCATTGATGAGTCCTTCAATTGTGTGGGTCACTGCCACACAGTGTACCTTGGGAGGAGGGGGCGTGTCCTAAGGTGGCAGAGGTATCACATTCATTTTTGTATTCAGTGTAAACAAGTACAGATGTAAAATGCACAGAATTTTCAACTTCAATACTTAATGTTAATAAACAGGACGGCAATAAATCTCCAGCTATCCTAGTTGGACAAGCACTTTGCCTTGTGTTGGGAAGGATGATGAGAGAGCTTACCCCACAACACCACATGCCTCACCTCCACTATCACCACCACTGCCATCACACCATCACAATATTACCACCACCACCATTACACCACCACTACCATCATCACACCACCACCATCACCACTTTGCACCACTATGGCTGCTGCTGCAATACCTATTCCAATACCAACACCAGAGGAGGTAAGGGAGGTCCACTGGTGGTGATATTACAACCCCTGGGTTTTTTTTCCATATACCACCACACACTCTATGTTCTGTCCTTCATCACATATTATGGTTCCAATGAAGGTGTTAGCTACCTTGTGCATATTGTAACCATATGCACACATATGCACATATAGTATGGTGTGCAATATTAGAATGATGGCCACACCCTTTTAGTCATACATTGGCTTGTAGGGAAATACCTTGTGTACAGCCAGAATATAGATGGTTAGACACATGCACACACACACAGAACAATATACACACACAGTGTGAATGTGCCATATTCTATTCCTTTGGAGCACTAAAACAACTGGCACCACCCCCCCCCCCCCAATTGAGGTGTTAGATTATTAGCTGTGGTCACACCACTGACCATTAAATACATGTGTGCTGTGTGTAGCATGTGCTGAGCTGTTGTGACGTCCCCTCCACCTCTATACATCACTGCATGGTGTCCTAGAGGTCTAGCTGGGGATCAAGACAGCAAGGATGCAGAGATGTGTCAATTCAAAGCCACCACTTCAGAGCAGAACTATTTTTTTATATTAAAAAAAAAAAATCTAAACTGAATATGACACTCCGGCACCGGCTGCAGACACGGAGAAGCCGATAGGCCGGGCGGTGATATCTCCCATCCTTCCAGGAAAAACTGCAGGCAAACGTTTGTCGTCACTGATTGAAAATGCGCATGCGCACTCGACCCTCTTATCTACTTATTGATAATCTATCTCTGTAGACTGGATTTACTGGAAATGTAGGGAAATAAATGTTTTTAAAAACAGTTACTTCTCGCCATCTCCATGCGATCCGGACACTTATTGAGCGGTAAGTGATGCGTTTGTGTTATCACTCGTGAGTTTATTATATCACTGTCGATGGCTGTATGCACCACACTCACTGGACCACAGGAGGTAAAAAAAATTTGGCTCACAACCAGGATTCTACTTAGCACTTGATTACCACAACCGTTCGAAAAACAGCAACTCGACTAATTTTATTGTATGCATGGGAACTCAATTAACAAGAACGTGTAGTAATTACCACACAGAAAGTTACGACAACGAAATAAGTGGTTGACAAATGTACGCTTAGTGTATGTGTTTATACACGTCGAAGTCTCACGGGGTCTATGTTGAATCATGCCTACGGAACGCTCCGTAGGTCTTTAATCCATGGTTGAATGAGCGAATGCAAATTGTAGTTACCACACATTAATTCAGGTCTTTCTACATGCATGCATCTGTACACATGTACCGCATACACGCGGACGCTAAGAGTAAGAACTTATAATTAAAGGAAGAAAATCCATCACATGGGGAAAAAAACGGGTCGAATCAATTTTTGATTTCAAGAGGATTTAAAAAAAATGTCCTGAAAGATCGCATACACCCCTCCCCCCACACCCTCCCAGTTTTCTCCCCATGTCAGCTCACAGGAGGGACCAGCTGTCCCATGAAGATATGTCCTAACACTGCTGTCAACTACACATGTAACGTTAGCAGCTTTGTTGGAAGCACAGTATGGCATGGACCTACAGTGGGGGGCTGTGCAGGGGGTACAGTATAGTATGGGCCTACCGTGGGGGGTAGTGCAGGAGGCACAGTATGGCATGGGCCTACAGTGGGGGGCTATACAGGGGGTACAATCACACTGAAACAACTCCTGGTCTGTCCTGCCTCACTTGTGGCACATGTGGACCCTTCATAGCAACCAACACACCTTCTATGAATATTTACTGTCTTACCTCCACTCTCTCACACCAGCAATAGATGGTCTGGTGGTCTCATGTTCCAGCTACACTTTAGGATCTGGTGCAACCACCTCTATTGGAAAGGCAACCATATCAATCCTTGGTGATCCATGGTGTGTATTGAACACTACTGTCACATAATCAAATGTCTACATAGGATCAGCAATTATGTATGCTCCAGTTACCACATCATGTTATTAGGCTTATGTACCAGGTGTGATAGGAGGCTTATGTACCAGGTGTGATAGGAGGCTTATGTACCAGGTGTGATAGGAGGCCTATGTACCAGGTGTGATAGG
Source organism: Eunapius fragilis (assembly GCA_963681505.1). NCBI lineage: Eukaryota > Metazoa > Porifera > Demospongiae > Spongillida > Spongillidae > Eunapius > Eunapius fragilis. The sequence goes on along the minus strand of OY811973.1, from coordinate 13,369,883 downwards.
AGGCTTATGTACCAGGTGTGATAGGAGGCTTATGTACCAGGTGTGATAGGAGGCCTATGTACCAGGTGTGATAGGAGGCTTATGTACCAGGTGTGATAGGAGGCTTATGTACCAGGTGTGATAGGAGGCCTATGTACCAGGTGTAATAGGAGGCCTATGTACCAGGTGTGATAGGAGGCTTATGTACCAGGTGTGATAGGAGGCCTATGTACCAGGTGTGATAGGAGGCTTATGTACTAGGTGTGATAGGAGGCTTATGTACCAGGTGTGATAGGAGGCTTATGTACCAGGTGTGATAGGAGGCCTATGTACCAGGTGTAATAGGAGGCCTATGTACCAGGTGTGATAGGAGGCTTATGTACCAGGTGTGATAGGAGGCCTATGTACCAGGTGTGATAGGAGGCTTATGTACTAGGTGTAATAGGAGGCCTATGTACCAGGTGTGATAGGAGGCTTATGTACCAGGTGTGATAGGAGGCCTATGTACCAGGTGTGATAGGAGGCCTATGTACCAGGTGTGATAGGAGGCTTATGTACCAGGTGTGATAGAAGGCTTATGTACCAGGTGTGATAGGAGGCCTATGTACCAGGTGTGATAGGAGGCTTATGTACCAGGTGTGATAGGAGGCTTATGTACCAGGGCTTATGTACCAGGTGTGATAGGAGGCCTATGTACCAGGTGTGATAGAAGGCTAATGTACCAGGTGTGATAGGAGGCTTATGTACCAGGTGTGATAGGAGGCTTATGTACCAGGTGTGATAGGAGGCCTATGTACCAGATGTGATAGGAGGCCTATGTACCAGGTGTGATAGGAGGCTTATGTACCAGGTGTGATAGGAGGCTTATGTACCAGGTGTGATAGGAGGCCTATGTACCAGGTGTGATAGGAGGCTTATGTACCAGGTGTGATAGGAGGCTTATGTACCAGGTGTGATAGGAGGCTTATGTACCAGGTGTGATAGGAGGCCTATGTACCAGGTGTGATAGGAGGCTTATGTACCAGGTGTGATAGGAGGCTTATGTACCAGGTGTGATAGGAGGCTTATGTACCAGGTGTGATAGGAGGCTTATGTACCAGGTGTGATAGGAGGCTTATGTACCAGGTGTGATAGGAGGCTTATGTACCAGGTGTGATAGGAGGCTTATGTACCAGGTGTGATAGGAGGCTTATGTACCAGGTGTGATAGGAGGCCTATGTACCAGGTGTGATAGGAGGCTTATGTACCAGGTGTGATAGGAGGCTTATGTACCAGGTGTGATAGGAGGCTTATGTACCAGGTGTGAAAGGAGGCCTATGTACCAGGTGTGATAGGAGGCTTATGTACCAGGTGTGATAGGAGGCTTATGTACCAGGTGTGAAAGGAGGCCTATGTACCAGGTGTGATAGGAGGCTAATGTACCAGGTGTGATAGGAGGCCTATGTACCAGGTGTGATAGGAGGCTTATGTACCAGGTGTGATAGGAGGCTTATGTACCAGGTGTGATAGGAGGCCTATGTACCAGGTGTGATAGGAGGCTAATGTACCAGGTGTGATAGGAGGCCTATGTACCAGGTGTGATAGGAGGCCTATGTACCAGGTGTGATAGGAGGCTAATGTACCAGGTGTAATAGGAGGCCTATGTACCAGGTGTGATAGGAGGCTTATGTACCAGGTGTGATAGGAGGCTTATGTACCAGGTGTGATAGGGGGCCTATGTACCAGGTGTGATAGGAGGCTTATGTACCAGGTGTGATAGGAGGCCTATGTACCAGGTGTGATAGGAGGCTTATGTACCAGGTGTGATAGGAGGCTTATGTACCAGGTGTGATAGGAGGCTTATGTACCAGGTGTGATAGGAGGCTTATGTACCAGGTGTGATAGGAGGCTTATGTACCAGGTGTGATAGGAGGCTTATGTACCAGGTGTGATAGGAGGCTTATGTACCAGGTGTGATAGGAGGTTTATGTACCAGGTGTGATAGGAGGCCTATGTACTAGGTGTGATAGGAGGCTTATGTACCAGGTGTGATAGGAGGCTTATGTACCAGGTGTGATAGGAGGCTTATGTACCAGGTGTGATAGGAGGCTTATGTACCAGGTGTGATAGGAGGCCTATGTACCAGGTGTGATAGGAGGCTAATGTACCAGGTGTGATAGGAGGCCTATGTACCAGGTGTGATAGGAGGCTTATGTACCAGGTGTGAAAGGAGGCCTATGTACCAGGTGTGATAGGAGGCTTATGTACCAGGTGTGATAGGAGGCCTATGTACCAGGTGTGATAGGAGGCCTATGTACCAGGTGTAATAGGAGGCTTATGTATCAGGTGTGATGGGAGGCCTATGTACCAGGTGTAATAGGAGGCTTATGTACCAGGTGTAATAGGAGGCTTATGTATCAGGTGTGATGGGAGGCCTATGTACCAGGTGTAATAGGAGGCTTATGTACCAGGTGTGATAGGAGGCCTATGTACCAGGTGTGATAGGAGGCCTATGTACCAGGTGTGATAGGAGGCCTATGTACCAATGTACCAGGCACATGGAAATAGCAATAAGGAGCAATTTTTTTATCAGTTGCCATGGGAACGTACAGCCATGATATGTAATTCTTCTACACAACAGCTTACATGTACATATCTCAATGTTTCAGCACCTCCCAGTGTTCCAAACATTACATCGCTGACAAGCATCTATTCAGACCAGCTAACAGTGACCTGGACATCTGTTCCCATGGCTACCAGTTACAGTGTCAGTATCAATGGCAGCACTCCTATCTCCCTACCTGCTAATGCTAACACATACACATTCACTGGACTGACCAATAACACAGTCTACACTGTCTCAGTGGTGGCCATCAACTGTGCTGGGAACAGCAATGCTGCCATCACAACCAGAACAAGTAAGTCAGGGGGTGGGAGTGTGTATGCTGGAGGGAGGGTGTGCTGGAGGGAGGGTGTGCTAGAGGGAGGGTGTGTTGGAGGGAGGGTGTACTGGAGGGAGGGTGTGCTAGAGGGTAGAGGGAAAGTGTGCTGGAGGGAGGTGTACTAGATGGAGGGTGTGCTGGAGGGAGAGTGGGAGGGTGTGTGTGGAGAGGGTAGCTGGGGGCATGTGTGTGCTGGGGATGAGTGTGTGTGTGTGTGTTGCTGGGGTGCATGCACTCCACACTCCCCCAGCAACCACACTCACCAGCAACCACACTCCCCCAGCCCTCCCCCTAGCAACCACACCCCCCAACCTCCCCCTAGCAACCACACTCCCCAGCCTTTCCCCCTAGCAACCATACTCACCCAGCCCTCCCCCCAGCAACCACACTCCCCCAGTGTGTGTGTGTGCTGGGGTGTGTGTGTGTATATGTGTGTGTGTGTGTGTGTGTGTGTGTGTGTGTGTGTGTGTGTGTGTGTGTGTGTGTGCTGGGTGAGACTTGGAGCTGCATGTACATGCAGTGTTTAGGGTCGTCAGTATGAAATTATTATCATGTTTGTTAGCGGATGGGGGGGGAGGGAGATGTACCCTGCCTAGTTGCACACACATATATGGATGCCTGTATTCCGTGTGCATGGGAACTGAAACAATGAGTCAGTAGAGAAGACTTAAGGCATGTAGACTGTTAGATACTGGGGAGAGAGGGAAGATCTGTGGGGGCAAAGTACTAAATGTCCACCATATGGTGTTATGTCACCTTCCCCCCAGCCAAGATGTGCTATTCCAGCCCTAAATATGGTTGAGCATGGCAGTCTAACATTGGGTAGATTGGTACACACAGTTTAGACTGTACACACACCCCCTCCCCGTCACACAAGGAATGGGTGCATGTTGTGTTATGTGACCTGTCATGTGACTACTCAGGTAGTGGACCAGCTGCACCCACAACGTCTGCACCGCCTGTGGTCCAACCATCAGCCACGCCTCTACCAACCTCATACCAACCTCCATTTGTTGCCACGACGACCACACCACAACCAACACTACTGCCCACTCCATCCTCAGGTCAGCCATTTTAACCCTTGAATTTAAACAGTGAGCATATTTATAAATAAATAGTACAAATTCTTTAATGTGTTGGGACTATTTGTAGCTATTAATGTTACTGATATGATGAAGGCATTAATGTTACTGATGTGAAGGCATTAATGTTACTGATATGAAGACATTAATGTAGGTATAGGCTGTTGGCTGACAAGGTTGCTGCTCAATCGTATGCATAACTCTCTGCTGGTATCATTGGTCCAATACCAATGGTCTACCAGCTTAGAACTAAAGGTTCAACAATTGGTTGATGGCATTAACTGTGGTCTTTTCACACAAACAGGTACAAGAGAAGCCTTTAGTGTGGTCACAGTGCTGGCAGTGGTCCTTGCAGTGTTAGCCTAAAGACACTGGTGTGTTCAATTCAGATCATATAGGTTTAGCCATCAAAACCTTTTTTGGTTTAGTACCATTAGTCAGAGGTATATGTTCAGTGTGTTATATTTTACCACACATCCATCAGACATGATGTTAATATGATAGTCACATGTATGCACCCACCACAATATTTAGCTATGCACATGTAGAGGAGACCTATGCTTCCTGTAGCAAGAGCTGCTTGCAAGGGGACTCCCAACCCCCACCTCAGCATGATGAGTCCTTCAATTGTGTGGGTCACTGCCACACAGTGTACCATGGGAGGAGGGGGCGTGTCCTAAGGTGGCAGAGGTATCACATTGTTATCATTTTTGTATTCAGTGTAAACAAGTACAGATGTCAAATGCACCGAACTTTCAACTTCAATACTTAATGTTAATAAACAGGACGGCAATGAATCTCCAGCTATCCTAGTTGTACAAGCACTTTGCCTTGTGTTGGGAAGGATGATGAGAGAGAGAGCTTACCCCACAACACCACATGCCTCACCTCCACTATCACCACCACTGCCATCACACCATCACAATATTACCACCACCATCATTACACCACCACTACCACCATCACACCACCACCATCACCACTTAGCACCACTATGGCTGCTGCTGCAATACCTATTCCAATACCAACACCAGAGGAGGTAAGGGTGGTCCACTGGTGGTGATATTACAACCCCTGGGGGGTTTCCATATACCACCACACACTCTATGTTCTGTCCTTCATCACATATTATAGTTCCAATGAAGGTTTTAGCTACCTTGTGCACATTAGGATTCTATACAATAGATATTGTAACCATATGCACACATATGCACACATATATTACGGTGTGCAACATTAGAATGATGGCCACACCCTTTTAGTCATACATTGGCTTGTAGGGAAATACCTTGTGTACAGCCAGAATATAGATGGTTAGACATATGCACACACACACACAGAACAATATATGCACACAGTGTGAATGTGCCATATTCTATTCCTTTGGAGCACTAAAACAACTAGCACCCCCCCCTCCCCAATTGAGGTGTTAGATTATTAGCTGTGGTCACACCACTGACCATTAAATACGTGTGTGCTGTGTGTAGCATGTGCTGAGCTGAGCTGTTGTGGCAGTCCCCTCCACCTCTATACATCACCGCATGGTGTCCTAGAGGTCTAGCAGGTGATCAGGACAGCAAGGATGCAGAGATGTGTCAATTCCAAGCCACCACTTCAAAGCAGAACATTTTTAAAATATTTAAATCAAATCTATGATAGACTGAATATGACACTCCGACACCGGCTGCAGACACGGAGAAACAGATAGGCCGGGCGGTGATATCTCCCATCCTTCCAGGAAAAACTGCAGGCAAACGTTTGTCGTCACTGATTGAAAATGCGCATGCGCAGTCGACCCTCTTATCTACTTATTGATAATCTATCTCTGTAGACTGGATTTACTGGAAATGTAGTGAAATAAATGTTTTTAAAAACAGTTACTTCTCGCCATCTCCATGCGATCCGGACACTTATTGAGCGGTAAGTGATGCGTTTGTGTTATCACTCGTGAGTTTATTATATCACTGTCGATGGCTGTATGCACCACCACAGGTAAAAACGGAGGTAAAAACAATTTAGCTCACAACCTGGATTCTACTTAGCACTTGATTACCACAACCGTTCTAAAAACAGCAATTCGACTAAGTTTATTGTATGCATGGGAACTCAATTAACACGAACGTGTAGTAATTACCACACAAGAAAGTTAAGACAACGAAATAAGTGGTTGACAATGTACGCTTAGTGTATGTGTTTATGCACGTCGAAGCCTCACGGGATCTATGTTGAATCATGCCTACGGAACTCTCCGTAGGTCTTTAATCCATGGTTAAATGAGCGAATGCAAATTGTAGTTACCACACATTAATCTACATGCATGCATCTGTACACATGTACCGCATACACGCGGACGCTAAGAGTAAGAACGTATAATTAAAGGAAGAAAATCCATCACATGGGGAAAATAACGGGTCGAAGCAATTTTTGATTTCAAGTGGATTTTAAATTTTAAAAATGTCCTGAAAGATTGCATACACTCCTCCCACCACACCCTCCCAGTTTCTCCCCATGTCAGTTCACAGGAGAGACCAGCTGCCCCACAAAGATATGTCCTAACACTGCTGTCACCTACACATGTAACGTTGGCAGCTATGTTGGGAACACAGTATGGCATGGACCTACAGTGGGGGGCTGTGCAGGGGGCACAGTATGGCATGGGCCTACAGTGGGGGGCTTTGCAGGGGGCACAGTATGGCATGGGCCTACAGTGGGGGGCTGTGCAGGGGGCACAGTATGGCATGGGCCTACAGTGGGGGGCTGTGCAGGGGGCACAGTATGGCATGGGCCTACAGTGGGGGGCTGTGCAGGGGGCACAGTATGGCATGGGCCTACAGTGGGGGGCTGTGCAGGGGGCACAGTATGGCATGGGCCTACAGTGGGGGGCTGTGCAGGGGGCACAGTATGGCATGGGCCTACAGTGGGGGGCTGTGCAGGGGGCACAATCACACTGCAACAGTTTGCTCCAACTCCTGGTCTGTCCTGCCTCACTAGTGGCACATGTGGACCCTTCATAGCAACCAACACACCTCCTATGAGTATTTACTGTCTTACCTCCACCCTCTCTGTGGTGGTCACACCAGCAATGGATGGTCTAGTGGTCTCATGTTCCAGCAACACTTTAGGATCTGGTGCAACCACCTCTATTGGAAAGGCAACCATATCAATCCTTGGTGAGCAGTGGTGTGCATTGAACACTGCTGTCACATAATCAAATGTCTACATAGGATCAGCAATTATGTATGCTCCAGTTACCACATCATGTTATTAGGCTTATGTACCAGGTGTAATAGGAGGCTTATGTACCAGGTGTGATAGGAGGCTTATGTACCAGGTATGATAGGAGGCTTATGTACCAGGTGTGATAGGAGGCTTATGTACCAGGTGTGATAGGAGGCTTATGTACCAGGTGTGATAGGAGGCTTATGTACCAGGTGTGATAGGAAACTTATGTACCAGGTGTGATAGGAGGCCTATGTACCAGGTGTGATAGGAGGCTTATGTACCAGGTGTGATAGGAGGCCTATGTACCAGGTGTGATAGGAGGCCTATGTACCAGGTGTGATAGGAGGCTTATGTACCAGGTGTGATAGGAGGCCTATGTACCAGGTGTGATAGGAGGTTTATGTACCAGGTGTGATGGGAGGCTAGGTGTGATAGGAGGATTAATCACACCAAGCCTCCTATCACACCTGGTACATAAGCCTCCTATCACACCTGGTACATAAGCCTCCTATCACACCTGGTACATAGGCCTCCTATCATACCTGGTACATAAGCCTCTTATCACACCTGGTACATAAGCCTCCTATCACACCTGGTACATAAGCCTCCTATCACACCTGGTACATAAGCCTCCTATCACACCTGGTACATAAGCCTCCTATCACACCTGGTACATAAGCCTCCTATCACACCTGGTACATAAGCCTCCTATCATACCTGGTACATAAGCCTCCTATCACACCTGGTACATAAGCCTCCTATCACACCTGGTACATAGGCCTCCTATCACACCTGGTACATAGGCCTCCTATCACACCTGGTACATAAGCCTCCTATCACACCTGGTACATAAGCCTCCTATCACACCTGGTACATAAGCCTCCTATCACACCTGGTACATAAGCCTCCTATCACACCTGGTACATAGGCCTCCTATCACACTTGGTACGAATCTCAATGTTTCAGCCCCTCTTCAAACATTACATCACTGACAAACATCTATTCAGACCAGCTAACAATGACCTAGACATCTGTTCCCATGGCTACCAGCTACAATGTCAGTATCAATGGCAGCACTCCTATCTCCCTACCTGCTAATGCTAACACATACACATTCACTGGACTGACCAATAACACAGTCTACACTGTCTCAGTGGTGGCCATCAACTGTGCTGGGACCAGCAATGCTGCCATGACAACCAGAACAAGTAAGTCATTGGTGGATGCTTGGCAGAGGGTGTGCTTGTGTAGGGGACTGCTTTTTATTTCTACTTGTTTTGACATTAGTGTAGGGTTGTATCTGCTATCATCCTAGTGTGTATGTGTGTGTGTATGTGTATGTGTCCTGCCATTGTAATATGCTCTTTGATGTCCATACAGTGCAATGAGGTGTAGCTCAACACATTAGCCCCACAGAGTACAGGGTCAATGGCAGTAGATGCTAACATTATCAGGGCACCTCTGGTACCTTAAAGGAGGGAGGAGGAGGAATGTGATGATGTAATTTAACCACATGGTGTCCTGTTAACCCACCACCCTCCCCCTCCTCTCCCCCTCCCCTCCCCTTCTTCCCCAAGCCACTACTGGTGCTATGGCAAAAGGGTATTGTGGTATTGCAGTAAGGTGTACATCATTTTTGGTGGTACAGTCTAACCAGGCCCTAGCTGTTGCCTGGATGAGATGGAGCATTGCAGTCAGTTATTGCCAACTGTGGTTACGCCTAGTAATGTATAGTATACAATAGTTCACTGGACAATATACTTGTGGGCCCCGTGTCATGGTCCACCCTCCACTAATAACATTGAGACACTGTACTGCTGTACTGTAGGGGGCACTTCCTTTGGGTAGATAACTTACAGGTGCTTGTTGTGTTCTCCCACATGAGACCTGTGTCACCCACACCACCTGTGGTCAAACCACCAACCACAACTCCAGTTGTTGCCACGACGACCACACCACAACCAACACTACTGCCCACTCTATCCTCAGGTCAGCCATCTTAACCCTTGAATTTAAAGTATGTGCAAACAGTAAATAATAAATGATGCCTTCATATCAAGATCAAGTAACTGGGGGGGGGGGGGGGGGGTTGATGGCATTAACTGGGGGGGGGGGGGGGTGTTGATGGCATTAACTGGGGGGGGGGGGGGGGGGTGTTGATGGCATTAACTGGGGGGGGGGGGGGGGGGGGTGTTGATGGCATTAACTGGGGGGGGGGGGGGTGTTGATGGCATTAACTGGGGGAGGGGGGGGGTGTTGATGGCATTAACTGGGGGGGGGGGGGGGGGAGGGGTTGATGGCATTAACTGTGGTCTTTTCACACAAACAGGTACAAGAGAAGCCTTTGGTGTGGTCACAGTGCTGGCAGTGGTCCTTGCAGTGTTAGCCTAAAGACACTGGTGTGTTTCAATTCAGATCATGTAGGTGTAGCCATCAAAACCTTTTTTGGTTTAGTACCATTAGTCAGAGGTATATGTTCAGTGTGTTATAATTACCACACATCCATCCGACATGATGTTAATATGATAGTCCACACGTATGCACCCACAATAAAACGATGGGCATTGTTCACATGTAAAATAGACCTATGGTGTATGTGTGCGCACAATGTATTGTCGGAGGAGGGGGCGTGTCCTTTGGTGATATTCTTATTACTTCTGCATCCAATGTAAACAAAAACAGACGTATAACATACATGGGACTTTCAATTTCAATACTTAAGCAGGACGGCAGCCATCCTGCATCATGGCTTGCCACTGATGGACCTGTGTGTTGGGAGGGATTATGAGAGCTGACCCCAAAAGCCTCCGCCTTTTCTTCATTTCTTCATCACCACCACTCCGGTGTCATGATCTCTGCTGGACCACAACACATACACTACTAACCACGTGAAAGGACATCTACACCACCTGAAAGGTTGATTGAAAAAAAAGTACTGTTGTTAGTGCATGCCCCTACATGGACATATTGCATGTACATACTAAAAATTCCTTAGCCAGTGCAACATATCATACCTTTGAGTGGTAGTTCAAAGACCACTGCGACCTATCAGCAGCTCGCTTCTAGCTTAGCCAATCAGATAGCATCACGGTCTTACAAATACTGACTCCATTCCAGATGCCTTAATGGTCCATGTACTTCTTCTGCCTTTAGCAGCATGGATCTTCTTGAGGTCCTGTTGATATGGCTGCCTTTTAGCAGATCACTCTGTCTCCATTGTAGTTGTTGTGCACAGAGACCTTTTGCTTATATCTGATTTCCTATATCTTCTCGCTTTAGGAGGTATTATACTCCAAGTTCATCCAGTGAATCGTTATCACTAGGCAATCATTGCAAGTGGTTTTCCTCTTGCATATGATGCAAAGGATCCATTGTCTAGATTTTTGGGCATGCATCGCTTCATGATCAAGTTAGTATAATTACTTATTTGAAACCATGCACTAAGTTTTATAAATTAACCATGCATACTTCTGTGCTTTGAGCGAGAGGGGCACCCCCACTGGGACCCTGAGTTATATTTTGTGCCATTCACTCATCAAATCTCATATGGAACTGCTTCTAATATCAAACATATACACAAAATAAAACACATACGTGCTATAAAATAAAATACAGGCTCACATACAGAGCATAAAAATAAAAAGTACTGTATATAATATGCCAGGAACGACGACGATCCCTAAATGGAAAATAAATAATATCACAATCACAAGGAATAACTCTATATGAGAAGGTTTAGGGTATATAAGGGAACAAGACTTCTGATTGAAAAGGAATATGAAATAGACCTATATTAGCACACACAGTAAATATGACAACATGCTGCTAATATAGGACTATTTCATTTTTGCTTTTCAATCACAAGCTTTGTTCCCTTGCTTTTTTGAGAATTGAATTACCACACACTTGGTTGCTAATTGAGAACAATCTACATTATATTTACATGCACTTGCATTTATGGCTACACAGTGTTGACCACAGACTACACAGTGTTGACCACAGACTACACAGTGTTGACCACAGACATATACACCACACCAAGTGCACATCATATGCACAAGGGCACAAGGTTCCTGAGCATGGACACCCACCTGATGACGATGTTGGTGTTGGTAGGTTACCTAGTAACAGAGAGAACAATACTGTAACTACTAATGTGAAGCAATCACTTACAAAATAGATGAATGTGTACATGCAAACTACAGTGCATAGAGATGTGCATGTTTAAATGTGGTGGGTCTGGTACTAGACTACACATTGTAATTTTACAAGCGTCCATCCCTTAGCTAAATGATCTGCACACAAGCACACTTTAAAGGTCAAGTCCAGTCTCTTTAGCCTATTCAAGCAATTCCTAAAGCCATACTCTCATAAATTGAATCCATCATGGTTGAGCGGAAATCACCAGTGGGGGAGATTCTCCCCTTCATGGAACTGGGGATCCTGGTGGCGTTGGCGATGCTCTTTGAGGCGGAGGCAGTGCTGGCAGAGGTGATGAAGAAGGATGGCGAGGCTGAGGATGGAGAGGCAGAGGAGACGATAGAGGCCAAGGAGACGATAGAGGCCAAGGAGATGGTAGAGGCCAAGGAGATGATAGAGGCCAAGGAGATGATAGAGGCCAAGGAGACGATAGAGGCCAAGGAGATGATAGAGGCCAAGGAGACGATAGAGGCCAAGGAGACCTGGTGCCATGGGGTGTGTGGAGGAGACCTGGTGCCAAGGGGTGAGTGGAGGAGACCTGGTGCCATGGGGTGTGTGGAGGAGACCTGGTGCCATGGGATGTGTGGAGGTGACCTGGTACCATGGTGTGTGTGGAGGAGACCTGGTGTCATGGTGTGTGTGGAGGAGACCTGGTGCCATGGGGTGTGTGGAGGAGACCTGGTGCCATGGGGTGTGTTGAGGAGAGGTCAAATCAATAGTGACCAACTCTGATTATGTATATACTGATTTCGAACTCTTCTGCAGAAGGATATTTAAGTTTGAACCCCTAGGGGATATTGCCCTATTTATAAATCAATATGCCATAGAGAAATGGTGTGGTGGTAGGATGATGTGCTGAAAATAGGAAGGCAGTAACGTTAATCGTGTGGAAGTTATTCAAACAGGGAGCACTTTTTAAGTTCTATATAGCAAAGAGGCATTTTGTCAGAAACTGTCCCATATATCTGGTTAGGTTTTCAAGGTTATTTAAATTTTCCAACTGCAAAGAGCCTCTATCAAATGGTCATTATGCATCCAAAATTGGACTCCCCATTAAAGGCACTGAATTTCTATAACCTGTAAATATGAATGCCAAGCATTACTCTTTTGTTTGTTCCGAAATTTGAAAATGGTGATATTGCTGGACTCTGTCCCTTATGCATATTTTTAAGATACAAAGTGATAGCTAAAAGTGCTCAGAGGATGCAGTGATATGAATGGGATCTGTACAGACCAAAATCCTGTAGAACATTCCCATACACCAACACTGAAGCACGACAAACTTAATGCCATACACACTTGCATTGCAAGTACACTCGACAATAAACAAAATTTTTATGAATTCCCCAATCAACGAGACACAGCAAGTCCCCCTCATGCGCAGAATGCCAAATGTAGTTTATCCCCAATGGTATGTTTTCCACAGTGGTGTGCTCAACCAGTGTGCACTCACAATGCTAATGCAAGCTTACAAAAATAGGGTTCAGAAATTCAAAAGTAAGCATATTTACAGACCACAGAACTGCCCCTCCCTAGCACTGGAATGGTAAACAGTAGTGCCAACAGAACCAGGTAAGATGGATGACTTTGTGATGACCTAGGCTAGATGGATGATCTAAGTAAGGATCCTTCCAGCCATAACTTTTGGTTTAAATGTATTTTAAGTGATCTGTCCTATACAGTCATCATGTTTGGGTACAACACAGAGGGGAAGGCAGAGAGGGAAAGGCAGAGAGGGAAAGGCAGAGAGGGAAAGGCAGAGAGGGGAGGGCACAGAGGAGGGGGGAGGGCAGAGAGGGGAGGGCACAGAGGGAGAGGGGAAAACATGGGAGTGAAAGCTGTGTGGTGTGGCGTGTGTGTAGGATATGTGATTATGTGTACTCAGATATACACATCAAGCATGTACCCACAATTGCAAGCCACACACGTAATTCCAATTCCCACCATATGCTACACACATGTACACACACACACACACACACACACACACACAAATGCACACGCACACTCACTCTCTCTCTCTCTCTCACACACAAAAACACACACTGTTTACTGTACAACAGCTACACAATAGCCAGAGCAGGATAAAGGTATCACATACACACACTTGGCCCAAATACAAACAGTGTAACAATGGCACACAGAGCCACTGGTAGTCCCATCAACAGAGCTCCACATCCACATCCCATCCCTTTTGTCTTCCTAGCAGGCACGCAGACAGTACTAAGTCATGCACAGACTGCAACAGGTGTGCTTTTGGGACCTGTTTATCTAAGCATGCCTATCTCAGTGGGACACATGGTTATGAGCCCCTAGTTTATATTATAAAAGGTACTATGCATCAACCATGTGATATCCAAACTGTGGTAAGATGAACAAGATAGAGGTTCTTCAGGTCAGGAGCTAACAGGCAAAGATAGGGCTCTGGTTGTGTGTCCCCCCCCCTCCCCAGAATGAGGATGTGGTACCACAGAGCCATTCTATACCTTCTCATCAAAGAGATGGACACCATGTTGTAGCTTTATGTACAAAACTTTTATGGTAGTTTGTCTTTATATAAGAGGGGCTGGGATGAATTTTTTGTTTTGACCTATAATGGTTGGGCAAGATACTGGACATTGATTAGTCTACTGATAAACTCTACTTTGTAGTGTTTTATCTTGGTACACGCTATGAAAACTGCTGCATGCAAGGCACCAAATCAAAGGGCCTGATAAGTACAATGTTACTGTGTGGAGCATTTCTATGAGAAATGAAAGGGTTAAACTATGTATTGGTTTGTAAGGTAGATCTCATAATTACTGTGTGCAGAAAATAATAATATCATGTGGTACATTATAATGAACATTTATGTAAAAAAAAAAGTTGATTTTTAATAACCACTGAGAACCACGAGTAAGGCAGTGTATCCCTTTGATCTATTGGACACTAGAAATGACCAATCAACTAGTGCTATTGGTCACTAGAAGGGACCAACCAACTAGTGCTGTTGGACACTACAAGGGACCAATCAACTAGTGCTATTGGACACTACAAGGGACCAATCAACTAGTGCTATTGGACACTAGAAGGACCAATCAACTAGTGCTATTGGACCAATCAACTAGTGCTATTGGACCAATAAACTAGTGCTATTGGACCAACCAATCTGTGCTATTGGGCACTAGAAGGGACCAATCAACTAGTAGCTATTGGACACTAGAAGGGACCAATCAACTAGTCCTATTCAGTATTGGATCAACCAACTAGTGCTATTGGACACTACAAAGGACCAATCAACTAGTGCTATTGAACACTAGAAGGACCAATCAACTAGTGCTATTGGACCAATCAACTAGTGCTATTGGACCAACCAATCTGTGCTATTGGACACTACAAGGGACCAATCAACTAGTAGCTATTGGACACTAGAAGGGACCAATCAACTAGTCCTATTCAGAATTGGATCAACCAACTAGTGCTATTGGACACCAGAAGGGACCAATCAACTAGTGCTATTGGACACTAGAAGGGACCAACCAACTAGTGCTATTCAACACTAGAAGGGACCAATCAACTACTGCTATTGGACACTAGAAGGTACCAATCAACTAGTCCTATTCAGTATTGGATCAACCAACTAGTGCTATTGGACACTAGAAGGGACCAACCAACTAGTGCTATTGGACATTAGAAGGGACCAATCAACTAATGTTATTGGACACTAGAAGGGACTAACCAACTAGTGCTATTGGTCACTAGAAGGGACCAACCAACTAGTGATATTGGACACTAGAAGGGACCAACCAACTAGTGCTATTGGTCATTAGATGCGACCAATCAATTAGTGCTATTGGACCAACCAACTAGTGTTATTGGACACGAGAAGGGACCAACCAACTAGTGCTATTGGTCACTAGAAGAGACCAATCAACTAATGCTATTGGACCAATCAACTAGTGCTATTGGACCAATCAACTAGTGCTATGGGACCAATCAATCTGTGCTATTGGGCACTAGAAGGGACCAATCAACTAGTAGCTATTGGACACTAGAAGGGACCAATCAACTAGTCCTATTCAGTATTGGATCAACCAACTAGTGCTATTGGACACTACAAAGGACCAATCAACTAGTGCTATTGAACACTAGAAGGACCAATCAACTAGTGCTATTGGACCAATCAACTAGTGCTATTGGACCAATCAACTAGTGCTATGGGACCAATCAATCTGTGCTATTGGACACTACAAGGGACCAATCAACTAGTAGCTATTGGACACTAGAAGGGACCAATCAACTAGTCCTATTCAGTATTGGATCAACCAACTAGTGCTATTGGACACCAGAAGGGACCAACCAACTAGTGCTATTGGACCAACCAACTAGTGCTATTGGACATTAGAAGGGACCAACCAACTAGTGTTATTGGACACTAGAAAAGACTAATGGTTACACACTCAACCACCTATTATTTTGGTTACTGATTAATGGTTTCATGGTAGAGAATAGAACACAATGCTTGCTAACAAAAATGTGGATGTGGGTTGCATCACACCACACCCACACGCACATGCACACACACACAAGTTCTGATGTACACTCACAAGGATGCACAATACATGCCCACACAGATCTAGATTGAAACAGATTTGTGATGTAAGGTACAAAACCACTATACAATATCATACCTACCATGTCATTTTATACCATCACCACATCACACCCTCACCCTGTCACACCATCACCATGTCACACCCTCAACATATCACACCCTCACCATATCACACCTTCACCATATCATACCCTCACTATGTCCCATCCTCACCATCTCACACTATTATGTGTATTAGTGGAAAATGGGAAGGGGAGGGATGGAGGAGGGGAAGGAAGGAGAGAGGAGGGAGGAGGGAGGGGAAGAAGGGAAGGAGGAGGGGAAGGAAAGGGAAAGAAGAGAGGGAGTAGGGGAGGAGGGATTTAGGAGGGAAGGAAGGGGAGAAGCGGGAAGGAGGGAAAAAGGAGGAAGGAGGAAGGAGGGAAAGAGAAGTGGAAATACAATGTTCAGCAGTATGCAGGCACAGTAGCACTATTCAGGTTTATATTTATAGTTCAGCTATTGTTGGCTAATGGAAGAGTGCTGTTGTCATGGTTTACATGTTTACCTTTGGCACACAGTTGTAGGGGGTGAAAGTGGTTACTTATACCAGGTTCACAGTATCACAGTAGAACAGTTCCAGAACCATTGTTTAGTATATCACTGAACAGTTCTCATTCTATTACGATAATGGTCTAGAAAGGTCTGTTCTATCGTGATAGTGTGAATGAGGTCTTATTTTGTGACTCAGTTAAAAATTTTAAACCTTATTTGCAAATTTACACTTCGCCCCCAGCACGCATGCCTGACGTACTTGTACTGGTTGTCATGGTAGCATTGCTGGTCCCAGCACAGTTGATGGCCACCACTGAGACAGTGTAGTCTGTGTTATTGGTCAGTCCAGTGAATGTGTATGTGTTAACATTAGCAGGTAGGGAGATAGGAGTGCTGCCATTGATACTGACATTGTAGCTGGTAGCCATGGGAACAGATGTCCAGGTCACTGTTATGTTGCTGGTTGTGAGTTCTTTAATTGCAATGTTCAGAGCACCTGGATGGGCTGAAGCATTGACATGGGTATATGAAAGTGGAAGTTGTTGTGTATCAGAATTACACAATGACACCCTACATCAATATCCATGGCAACTACAATAGCCTAATGGTCCTTATTGCTATTTCTCCTACAGTACTACACAGTGTAGTTGCTAAGTGAAGTGTTTCATATCACATCATATGTGTTTTATTGCATTGCATTAAGCCTTGTTCCCAGCCCTACTTACTGCATGGCCATGGAATGTGGCTTACAATATGCTCACGTGCTTCCCCTGAGGACTATTACCATACAAAGTACAGGTTCCTATGCCCAAGATATGCCTCTCATGAGTTCGGCTAAACACAAGATGCCTGTGTATGCAAAAAGTGTACCACTGGATACCACTGGATACCACTGGAACCAAATTGCTGCTTGTGCCAACCCTATTCACGAGAAAGAATAGTGTAGCGTTGGATTTTGAAATGTCAGCTTAGTTACACCAGGAACATCAAGCCTGAATCCATCACGATACAGTTGCATCTTTGAGTTCTGCCATGGAGATGACAACTGTTGCACCTGATGACACCTGTTACACCTGATGACACCTGTTACACCTGATGACACCTGTTACACCTGATGACACCTGTTACACCTGATGACACCTGTTACACCTGATGATCACTTTAAACGTGCATCTGCACTGCAAGTACAGATTTTGAAGAAGATGGAGCTAATGGGTTGTGATGACGGGTATGAAAGCAGAGTGTGAAGGCTCCCTCATATTGATGTCTGCCATCATGTACTAGTATGAGAGTGAGTTTGGATGCTGCCAGGATACAACGAATTGATAATGTCTTTCATAGAGACATGAAGGGCACACATGAGACCTCACCACCTAAGGTCTCTGTTTGGAAAGTGATTGTTGGCTTCCCATGTGAGGTGGCTGATGTTATAATCACTATTAAGTCATAAATATAGATGGGAATGGCCTATTTCAAATGTACAATGATGTAACCAACTGTGTGGTAATGTACTGAAGCCTGGGGCAGCGACTATGCATAATTATGAATAATTACTAAGTTATGAAATAATTAACAGGTTGAAACATTTTAAAACCTGGATATGCGCCTGTCTAGTGCATATGCTGGTGGAGTGTGTAGTGGCACCGTTATTTTCAGTCTTTCCAATAGGCGTCACACATGCATGTTTAAACCTCCATTGGTACAAGAACATGACGTGCCCCAGGCATATATTGCATCATTGAAACAACTTGTTCACATTTTCAAGCCAGGGTGGACGAGCTATATCTGACAGAAGGTGTAGCACTTCAAGAATACTGGCACTCCCTTTCTTGTGTGAACAGTGCTACGGTCAACCTTGCAGTAGAATTATTTATACTGGTACATATACTAAACTGGTATGTGTAATGATTAATAAACCAGTAATCTCAGGGGGAGGGGGGGGTGGGGGTTCCAGGCAACATGGAAACCTCTATGGATACGGCAGGAGAACAAATATGAATCCCAAGCTTGCAGGCACATGGAATGCAGTGCATGCAGAGGGAACATTTCTGTTCTATGACAGGCTGAAGCGTGTGGCTACAGCCAAGCTGGATCAGGACCCACACAGAGATAGCCGATGTGCTACACCAGATGAAGCAGGCCATTACTGAAATGGATAGCCTATGTTTGTATTTGACTTCAAACAGAAGTCCCAGGTCATGTGCTTTCGTGAGGGTAGCTGGGCTTACCCTGTCGGCCTAAACGAATGCTGGTTTCTGAGCGGAAGTGATTACAAGGCTAGAAATAGTTCCTAACATTGTATGGGGAGTTGTACTCAAGCCAAATCGATATTTGTGGCAATTAAAACCGTTTCAACTAATTTTCCAAAAATGTGAGTTCGACAAAATAGGCGAAAAATGTATTTGATTTTCACGGACCTGGTGTTAAGTATATGGTTTCCAACTGCTTCACCAAGGTATTGGAGTCATAGTATGTTGAGATGGTCAATTAAAAATAAAAATGAGAATTAAAATCAGGACATACCCTAACAGCTGGCACACACAGCACGACTTCATGCAGATTTATAGCTTGACACTGAAATGAATACAAGGTTACCTTGAGTTGCAAATTAGGACTATAAACACTTGTGCCAATGATGTATACACTTGTGATAATGATGGTTCAAGCATAATCAAATACACACCATGGCTTACCAAGGACTGATATTGTTGCATTCCCAATAGAGGCAGTTGTAGCAGTTCCTGTGTCGTAGCTGGAACATGAGACCACCAGACCATCCATTGCTGGTGTGACCACCACAGAGAGGTTGGAGGTAAGACAGTTATTTTTGCCTGTAAGAGGAGGTGTGTTGGTTGCTGTGAAGGGTCCACATGTGCCACTTGAAAAAGTAGTGAGACAGGACAGACCAGGCCCTTGGGGAGCTTGTGCCAGTGTGACTGTAGTCCCTGTGCAGCCTCCCACTGAAGGCACACCCCACAGTGTGTTCCCATCGTAGCTGCTAACAGTACACGTATATTTGACAGGAGTGTTAGGACATAACTTCGTGGGACAGCTGGTTCCTCCTGTGAGCTGACATGGCAAGGTCTGGGAGGAAACTGGGAGGGTGTGGAGGGGGAGGTAAATAAATGAAACTAGTAACATGGTTTTGGGGTGGTTCTATACATGTACACGTGCTAAACATAAGTTTCTGTGGTATGTCATCGTGGTAACAACTGGTGGTTGGTATGATGTTGGTAGAGGTGTGGCTGATGGTTGGACCACAGGTGGTGTAGACATTGTGGGTGCAGCTGGTCCACTACCTGGGCAGTCACATGACATAACATGTACCCGACATGATTGCAATTTTCGACAGCTAGGGCTTGGTTAGACTGTACCACCAATAATGATAAAGACAGTCCACCTTGGCTACTTTCATACCACACTACCTGGGGTGGGGGGGGGGTAGAGGGGGACATGTCTCTCCCCCTCCCTGGACTACATTCATTATAGACAACCCTACAATCAAAAGTAGCTCCATATTCCCCCAGCAGACACCCTCCACAACCTTAGTCTCGTACCCAGACCCAAATGTACATAACAATGAGAGTATGACATCACGTTCAGAGGGTCTGGGGCACAAGTCGAAGTGGTTCTGTCCATCAGAATGTCGGCGGGTCCAATCAAAATCGAGAGCTTGCGTGACATAATGTTAATTACATTCCAAGCTTATAGGCACACGTTTACACATTCCTATAAGCTTGTAATGTAATTAACATGACGTCATGCAAGCTCTCGATCTTGATTGGACCCGCCAACATTCAGGCGGTCAGAACAACTTCGACTTGTGCCCCAGACCCTCTGAACGTGATGTCATACTGTAAGCGATGATCATCATGTACTTTGGGTCTGGGTACGAGACTACCACAACCTCCCTCCAAGACACATACTCCCACCACCTGACTTACTTGTTCTGGTTGTCATGGTAGCACTGCTGGTCCCAGCACAGTTGATGGCCACCACTGAGACAGTGTAGACTGTGTTATTGGTCAGTCCAGTGAATTTGTATGTGTTAGCATTAGCAGGTAGGGAGATAGGAGTGCTGCCATTGATACTGACATTGTAGCTGGTAGCCATGGGAACAGATGTCCAGGTCACTGCTAGCTGATCTGAATAGATGCTTGTCAGTGATGTAATGTTTGGAGCACTGGGAGGGGCTGAAAGTGAAAGGTAGACTATTTAGATGGTTTCAACATGACTGCATGATTACCCTATAAACTAGATTTTTTGTATGACACCTCACCAGAACACTAACAGCTTTAACACCAACCAACTTACCAACTATGAACTATTTTGCATGTACAATCTAATGTGGGTACCAAAAGAGTCCTGATTAGAGTTAAGGTTAGGTTTAGGGTTAGGGTTAGAGTTAGGGTTAAGGTTAGAATTAGGATAGGGGAACGATCCCCCAGAGCTAACACAGAGAGAGGACTACACACCCGACCATATGCAGTTACCAATCACGCGCAACGGAACAGAGGAACATGCACAAACACAGAGGAAAACTGCAAGCTAACAAAAACAACACAACACAATGAGTGGACAATCAATGGAACACGAATCATGCTATCAAGCAAACAAAGACTGATCTCCTTAACGGCTCACCACCATTGCAATGCTACAATAAACCACCAGACTTCAATCCAGACAACACCCAAACTTTATCTAACTCAACACGGGTCCGAAATCCCTGATCCCTGGGACCTTCATTGCTGAAAAAATCACCGCTACATCAGCAATAGGGCAAAAGATGGATTTTGCCTAGGGCAAAAGTTGGAATCTTTGCACGCATAGGACGAAGTTGGAAATTTGCCTAGCAATAGACGCGTTTCGATGGTTATCTTTATACTGGCCCATCTCATCAGTATTGCACCAGTGTTTTAGTCATTGAGGAGGACCCTCTCCTATAGTATGTAGGGGAAACAATGCAGGCATACCCAGAATGATATGTGCATCATGACTTAGAAATTTTTTGCAAGATTCAGGAAAAGGTGAGTTACCAAAGAGCCTGTAACAACACCTCCATCTTAGGTCTGGGGACATGAGTCAGACTTGAGGCACCTGGGCTGAGCTAACACCAAACGGATCCTTAAAATTCGGCAGCTATCCGGACTTAAGTTAGGTTAGGTTTAGGTTCAAGGCAAGGGGTTAGAACAAGTACAATGCAGCAAGACAGATGAACGAGTAACCAAAGTTGAGCCAACGTCAAACGTTAAGGTTAGGGTTAGGGTTAGGGTATATACAGTCTAATGTGGACACCAACCTCAAGGGACAGATTATTGGAGTGTCCCTATTTCAGAAGTTCATTATGTATGTAAGTCAATGATACTTCAGTGATTCAAGGTGTGTCCAGTGTCCCTATTACAGCATGTAAGGGTTCCACTGTACTGGGGAGAAAGTTTCTGCCAATTGTACTTTTGTGAAGACTTATTTTCTGTGCATCACCTCAACTGACTGCAATGAAGGCATTCTCTCACTATCTTATAAATGCCCACAACAAATACAAAATGAATCATGTACATTCTTATACATATATATGAGTTTAGCACATGGCTTTGTCCCATCAGGACTCACAGACTTGAGGAGTGGCACAAATTCACCTCATTACATGTAGTTATACACCTGGGGTTCTTTTAGTGTACCAACTGCTTAAATTTATTAAAACATACAAACAAGGAACAGGGCATACCCTAATGGCATACACAGGTCCACTTTTTGCCAATGTTATTGCCTGATACTTAAATGAATATGAGTAAAATTTTAGTAAACTAATATTTTACCCATATTCATTTGATTTGTAGGTGATAAATCGCCAGAAGTCATACATCATTACACCATACAAGAAAAAAAAAAACCGTCTGACATGAATGAATTCAATTAAAACACTATCATTCTTGAAACAGTTCCAGCAGTGAAGCAAAGAAAATATCTTGAGTGCTTGTTAAGTGTAGTTCTTCATAATCTTATAACTAATTAACATAATGCGCTTTTGTTATAATGGACAGTTGGAAACATCTTAAAGACTTGTACCTTGTGGGCAAAGACATTAGCAGGGCAGCTCCAGGACTATGGCTTGATCCTAAGTCAAATATGAACATATAAACTTGACCTCTTTCTCAAAAATGAGAGTTGACCATACAGCTGAGGTAAAGTATTTCATCTGAACCTGCGTCAGCAGGTTCAATATAGGATTGATTGAGGAGTCATGAAGTCATTAAAAAATTTCAGTTGCGTCGCGAGGGACAACGAAGAAACGGATAGCTTTTCTCTTTGCAGCAATCGAACGACAACACCAAGATCTACGTTTTGGTGCTAGTTTCATGTCATAAAACTATGCGCTTCTAGACCAACTAAGAAACTGTTTCTCGTGCCCATGCCCAAAAAAATTGTTGGTCGTCGTCTTCTTCTTCTTCTTCTTCTTCTCCGTCAAGTATAACTCACGCTAGGAATGGTTTTAAAGAACGGCGATAGTACCAATCGCTTCAGAATTTACCGGCGCGGTGCCCCTTAAGGTAATAAAGAAGCTACAACGAAAAAGTACTATATACGGTATGGGTATATTACTTTGTTCTAAATACAGGAGTATGGATAATTTTAGGCAGTATAAATACTCCAACAGGCACAAAATTTATTTTGGTGTCAGTTTAGTCGTTACTTATTTTGGCTAGTGAAGTTGTTTTTCTAAAAATGCCTTCGCGTAATCGAAAGAAGAGAACGAAGCAACGAGCGGAATACCTCCAAAAGCAAGAAGAGAACAAGGCTAAAGCCCGAGAGCGCTACAAGGCCGACCCTGAAAAAAAGAAGGCCTCTGTACGCGAGAGCTACAAGGCCGATCCTGAAAAAAAGAAGGCCTCTGTACGCGAGAGCTACAAGGCCGATCCTGAAAAAAAGAAGGCCTCTGTACGCGAGAGCTACAAGGCCGATCCTGAAAAAAAGAAGGCCTCTGTACGCGAGAGCTACATCGCAAATATTGAACCTAAGCGTGCTGCTAAAAGGCAGCGATATGGAGAGGACCTCGAGGAGAACCGTGCTGCTAAAAGGCAGCGATATGGAGAGGACCTCGAGGAGAACCGTGCTGCTAAAAGGCAGCGATATGGAGAGGACCTCGAGGAGAACCGTGCTGTTAAAAGGCAGCGATATCAAGAGCGCGTCGAGGAGAACCGTGCTGCTAAAAGGCGGATATACAGGGGTAATTCAGCTACCATTAAGGCAGCTAGAATGAGTCGGTATTGGAAGGGTCGTAGAACTACCACTACCACCATACCACCCAAAGGTATGTTATAGCATGCTGTATGTACCATTTAAAATCTAAGGGCTGCTATGCACGTGGCTCATGGCTTCCTGTCATGCACACATTAACACTCTTGTATGCCTGCATGACATTATCAGATGTACAGTATGGCTTCCTACACGGGATGTTCCCTGGTAAAGGTCAATGTTTGTACAAAAGGTTATTTGTACATGTACATGCATCTGTGTCTGTTACATTGTAAATGTGATGTGCAATACAGGACTATACACATGTGTGTACTACTGTAATTGCATTTTCAGAAATTTAATTAACAAGTCTGTCATGCGCATCCAACCCTTGCGTGCAGCTGATTATCAGATGTACAGTAAGGCTTCCCACAAGTAAAAGTTCCCCATGTAACATGTAAAGGGTACAAAAGGTAATTTGTGTCTCTCACGTTGTTTTAAAGGTCCACTACACATGTGTGTACAGAAAATTGAGTTGTATGAAAATTCACGTTATGCGCAGTTGGTAAAATGTTTTGATACATGATAAGGCATAATGTGTGGTAAAATAAAAGTACTGCAACCCTATCTTCTCCCATATAGTTACTCCCTGTTTGAGCCCAACTCTCGCACACTAGCAGAGTATGGAGTGAGTCTTGAAAAAGCAATTCTTAGGGATAGTGAGCTTCTGAGTGATGTAAACAATGCTTTCTGCAATAGCCATCCATTGCTAGCTCAAAAGGTTGTTACAAGATCTGCCCGTGCAGCAGTAAGTAAGATTAGTGCAGATGCATTACTTGCTAAAGCAATAAGTGTACGAAGATCACAGGCAGGGTCACTGCTAAAAACTATCCGTAAGGTTAATGCAAAGAAGTTGCAAGAGAGTGATATTTTAGTCGGGCATAGGTTTCATACTGCTGGGGCTGAGCCTTACTTCTTTGATAATTCGTACACTCACAGAAAACAGCATGGAGCCATTCCAGTAGACCTCAATGGTAGGTGTGTAGTGGCAGAGGAGATAAAGGACAGGGATAAGGTCACCATGCGCCCTTTGAAATGGAAATGTACAAATGTGTATAAACCAATGACCCGCAGAACAGCACATTTCTCTCATGAAAAAATTCATCAAAGGTAAATACTATATTTTGCGAGTTGTTTCAATAATCTGTCTGCCACATAGATGGCTGAAGACAACTTAATGATAGGGATAGACTTCTTTGACGAGGATGTCCAAGATCCGCCACCGCCAGCAGAAGTGCCGCCGCCGCCTGCAGCAGCGCTGGACCCACGGGCACCGCCAGCAGAAGCCCCGCCACCGCCTGCAGCAGCGCTGGACCCTCCGCCGCCGCCAGCAGAAGCGCGGCCACCGCCTGCAGCGTTACCCCCGCCAATGCTGCCCCCACCTTTTTTACTGCCCCCGCCACCCGCATGGCCTTACCCCGGGGGGGGGGGGGGGGGGGGAGAAGAAGAAGAGGAAGAGGCCGAGGAAGAGGAGGCGGCAAAACTATTTATTTTATCAAAAACAACTACACTTATCACTATTAATTTTATTGTTATTGTAACATTAATTTTACATACGTATTTATTAAAGTTATATAGTAACTTGTGGTCGGGGCAATGCACAAAGCGTTCGTAAGGTATAGACATTTGTCCATTGCACATCGTTCCTCATCACATTACAGTTATGAAGCTTCGTTGACACGGAGAAAAAAAAACTTATGAAACAAGTAAATAAAAACCTTCTCTAACGAGAAAGTTGGTGGGCATATAGGATTGACAATGTTGGTGTAAAAAGCACGGAAACAAGTGTGACAGAAATGTTACTGGAAAATTGAAATAGGCCTATATTTAGCCCATTTTCTCAGGCGTGCGCTGCCTAAATGTGACTGGGCTAAATATAGGCCTATTTCAATTTTCCAGTAACATTTCTGTCACACTTGTTTCCGTGCTTTTTACACCAACATTGTCAATCCTATATGCCCACCAACTTTCTCGTTAGAGAAGGTTTTTATTTACTTGTGTATTCTATCGTTTTGTATTACGCAGGTTCTTAGTGCAAAAGCTATCATGCAGAGCTGGCTGCAAAGATAATCGTTACCTTGTCTCCAGCTCTGGATTTGGGACAAGATCATGACTTATTATGTTTTTGAAATATACATTTGTGACAATGATGTGATAATGATGTGACAGCTCCAAGCATTATGCAATGTACAATAAAATATGGCTTACCAATGACTGATATGATTGCATTCCCAAAAGTGATGTTTCTCTCAGTTTCTGTATTGTAGCTGCTACATGAGACCACCAGACCATCCATTGCTGGTGTGACCACCACAGAGAGGGCGGAGGTAAGACAGTAGAGGTTATTTGTAAGAGGAGGTGTGTTGGTTGCTGTGAAGGGTCCACATGTGCCACTTGAAAAATCAGTGAGACAGGACTGACCAGGCGCTCGGGGAGCTTGTGCCAGTGTGATGTATGTGTTCGCTGCACAGCCTCCCACTGAAGGCACATTCCACCATAGAGTGTTCCCAACAGCGTCGCTAACAGTACACGTGTAGTTGACAGGAGTGTTAGGACATATCTTCGTGGGACAGATGGTCTCTCCTGTGAGCAGACATGGCAAGGTCTGGGAGGAAACTGAGAGGATGGGGATGGGAGGGAGTGTGGAAATTGATAAATGTTTACAGCTGAGTTTTGATTCTCTGTTACAGTCTTCCATCTGCAATTACATTGACATGCATTGCATTAACAACTTCATGATCTGATAATTTGTACTCTGAGCACTATTTTGTTACAAGTAAAAGAAAAGTGAAACATGCTAGGTACATGTAAATGTACGACCTAGAGACAGTGCACTTCTTTGTAACAAACAAAAAGAGCTACTACATGCACATTCAGAGTACCTTAATGCACACATGCAGTGTAAAGTGTTTGTGTGTCATAGTTACAGCTAAAGTAGGGTGTTTTTAACTGAGCTCTAAGCAAAATCTTAGTGTGTGGCATGAGGCAAAGTTGTGATTGATGCTTGCTACTTCATTTTCTAGCTATTAGGTTGCAAGGGTCAAACGTCCAACCTTAGCAGGGAGAGAGGGGTACCTTCCTCAATCCTCTCCCTCATTTTAGACACCACACATGCATTTGTTGGGTGCTTTCAACCTCACTGCCTATGGTAAACATGGAGGGCAAGCCAATGGTGAGGTGTGGCAAGTCCGAAATGAAGAAAAGGGTAGAGGTGAGGGAGGGGTACCCCTCCCTCCAAGCTCAAAAGTGTTGCGAGCTTCAAACACAACTTTGTCAGATCCCGACATACACTTGTAGCACAGAGTATCCTTTAAAATTATTATTATGCCATATATGGGACAGTGTCCTGCTAAATCACCCTTATGGTACTTTTTCAAAATTTCCAGAACAAGCAAAAGAAAAGTAACTCTCGCATTGAAATGTATGGCTAATTATAAATTCAGCGCCTAATAACTTAGTGATGGATAGTCCGATTTAGGATGCGTAAGGACCATTTGACAGAAGCTCATGGGTGTTCAAGGAAAATCAAAAAATTGAAAACTTGATAAACTAGCCAGAAGGGTGATTCTGCTGGACACTGTCCCATATATGTATATATGGAATAGTTAAATCACCCTAGAGGTACTTTTTCAAATTTTCCAGGACAAGTAAAAGAAAAGTAACGCTCGCATTGAAATGTATGACTAATTATAAATTCAGTGCCTAATAACTTTATGATGGATAGTCTAATTTAGGGTGCGTAAAGACCATTTGATAGTAGCTCTTTGGAGTTTACGGAAAATAAAAAAATTTGAAATCTTGAAAAACTACCCAGAAGGGTGATTTTGCTGGACACACTGTCCCATATATTATACAAGTACAAGAAAAACATTCTCTAACGAGAAAGTTGGTGGGATATAGGAATTGGAGGCAATGGTGGCGTAAAAAGGAAGGGAACAAGGTTTTTGGAAAAGGAAAATGAGACAAAAATCCTATATTTAGCACTTCTTTTGGTTGTTACGTGTACATGTGCTAAACATAGGATTTTTGTCTCATTTTCCTATTCCAAAAACCTTGTTCCCTTCCTTTTTACGGCACTTATGCAGTTTCCCCCCTTTAATTATTCGATTTACGGTATCATAACATTTACGGTATCATGAATACGAATAAACCTACACAGCCCTAACGTCATGTGCTACAAAGTCATGAAAGCTATATCCAAATCTTTGTCTCCGCATAAATACATGTGTAAAAGTTCCCTATGTGTAAAAGTTTCCTGTGTGTCCCGTATCCCTGTTTATGTTTCTGCTTAGCTTTTTTCCATCATTGTTAGCTAGTAGACCGTCGTGATGCCGCTACGTTGCGTTTACGTAATTATTTAGTGCACTACTATTTTTTGTAAGAGAGAGGGGTTTTCCTCCCTCACCATCCCCACTTTCTTTTTACTAAGTAGTAAGTAACCAGCACTCCATGAAATGAAACTAAAAGGGGAGGTGACCCCTCCCTCTTTTAAAGAACTAGTAGAGAGCAATGGGTTTTTGGAGCCAGAGCGGGAACAGGTAATGTAGCCATCGTAGTAAAAAAAAGGCGGTAGCAATGACAGCTGGTTTTCACTATAGATTTAAACACGATTTGAACATTTATAAAAGGCGATCGCAACGACAGCTGGTTTTCATTTCACACTTAATATCTCGCTTAATATCTAAATTTTTTTTTCAATATTTCTTCAATTCAATTAATAAAAGTGGGGGGGGGGGGGGGGGGGGGGGGGGGGAAACTGCATAAGGGCCCTTTTTACACCACCATTGCCTCCAATTCCTATATCCACCAACTTTCTCGTTAGAGAATGTTTTTCTTTACTTGTTTCCTCTATTTTTATTTACTTATCGATTATTACTACTGGCAAGTGCCCCCCCCCCCCCCCCGGCTTCAATTACCGTCACGAGCAGACGCCCGCTTTTGTTTGGGATCACTGTAAGGAACGCAGGAGAATTCTAACTTGTCGTCTCGTTGTTTAGCTCTTTTGTTTGTATACGTAAATGTCGCCATGGGAACGCTCTATTAACACTACGCATTACGTAATGATTACGTATGTCAGTTTTATGCATACATCTGATACTTGAGGGTGTCCTTCCAGGAGATTCTAAAGCGATTGGTATAATTGGCGCTCTTTAAAACCATTCATATCCGGAGTTATACTCATCCGAGAAGAATTAGAAGAAGAAGAAGAAAAAGAAGACGACGACGACGGCGACGGAGAAGAATTGGCGTGGGGACTAGGTAAAACACGAACTTTTTTGTTCTCTTTAAGTAAACAGTTTGAAGACTGGAACAAAACATTAAAATGACCGTCTTTGCCTTCTGGTTCGATAGGAACAAAGAGCTAAACTATCCACGCGAGTTATACGCCGGTCGCGTTTTTTAAAATGATTTCACGACCCGGGTCAATTCCTATATAGGAACTACTATCGTAGTTCCTGATAGTAATGTATTTGAAATCGAATTGAAGTGTGTGTGTGTGTGTGTGTGTGTGTGGGGGGGGGGGGGGGGGGGGGGCGGGGGGGGCGGACTGCATAAGTCCCTTGCTCCCAATACATATTTTTGTCGGTTGAACAAAGTGAATTTGACAGAACTAAGCTCCCTCTGGTAACTGGAGTAGCCACGTTGTGCATGGGTGTATAAGTAGGTGACTATTGTCATTCTTAGCGCCGTGCACTTAAACAACTGTTGTTGGTGTCACTGGTGTGGTGCAATTTGTGTGGTATGTTCCTCGCAAGTGCAGGTTGTGTTTTCTGGCGGACCAAAAAAAAAAGTGGATTTCCACCTTTTTAGAGGGCTTGCGGCGGCCTTGGTGGTGTGGGCGCGCCTCTTCTGAAATAGGTACTAGTATGCCCCACGCTTAGTTATTCTATTCTCTATGTGTGTGTATGTGTGATGAAGCTTGCTGCGTGCACAGACGACGCTGCACAAAGTTTGTTGCTATGTATCACATGACAATTAAAGCTAGCTGGGACTGATTAGTTGCACTAGCTACGTCTATAGCTCTGCTGGCCCGGTGCACATGCAGGGTCAATTATGGGGCGTGGCATTTACCCACGTACGTCCATATTTTGGGAAAGTTGATACGCCAAAGCCGTGCCAACTGCACCATGTCTGCCGGTGGCTTGTGCCCTCAAGTTTGCAGTACTCCCGCGATTTAATATTACGCAATATGTACAGTAAGTCAGTGGAATACGAACAAGTTGTACGTACCACTCATTGCTGCAAATCCAAATAAGTAGAAAAAACACCACCACTGTGATGTCTGATTAAAGAGGAACAAGTAATACTCGTAAGGACTGTCCCTTCGCCTACCATATCGCGGTCTGTTCTTGCCAGGTACTTCAATAAATTGCGTTTGCGTGGGCAGAAGCAGGTGATCTATATTACGTCGAAAATTGTCGATTACTCGACGAGTGGCTTATGAAGACGCGCGCTTTGAAAAGTTGTTTGGAAGGTATTTAACACTTTATTACTAGATTTCAGAAGAAAAGGGGTTGCACAATACACTATTGGTGCCTAAATGTTAGCTAGCATACGGCGTTATTTTGTGTGCCTCGTTGATTTCTATAGACCTTATTCGACCGCAATATGAATATATAAATGTCACACGCTCGTCCCAATATTGGTTCAATTACATCACGCGACAAGAAGTTCTCTAAAGGCGAGTGAGTTCAGCAACTGTCAGCGATCACTTTTCAAGGCCAAAAACGTCCTTGCAAGGTTGGTCCCGTTCTTTTCTATGGATTTGGTGATCCGCGTGGTGCGAGGTTATAGTTTGCCGTTCCTGTATTGAAAACAATCTTGTAATCGATTTGGCCCTCCGTGTAAAGGGTAAAAAGGAACATCAGAGACATAAATAAGCTCTCTATCATACCGTGGGTGTAATAGGACTTATTTGCCTTCACCTAGTTTTTTGTCATTTATAAAATAATCAAGACAAGGCAATTTAATGACTTTTACTATAAACCATTTTGTGTTAAGATAGAACGCACAACGGTAGCGCCAAGCAGGATTGAAGCTGTGATTTGTTCCAAATTAGCAGCTGCAAAGAACGAGATATAAATGCAAAAGATACATTCATTAGGAAGTTAAAAAATGATAATCTAGTATTGAAACATGGAAGCAGTCAATCCGAAGTAAGAAGTCTGAGAAGATTGCTGGCTGTTATAGTATCTAAATTCAGGAAGTTTAAGATATCTCACACACATTTGGTACAAGTATTGAAAAGAGAGAATAATGTTTTAAGAAATCAAGTGCACAATCTTAAAACTGATAATGATATACTTCATGCAATCAGAGTACAATTCTGACGTTTTAATGCAAACAGAGCCAAAATACATAGACACTAAATCTGATGGGAAATCCTATAGTACATCATGCCGCAAAACCATTTACTACTACCTGGAATATCATGCATGTACCCATAACCTGCATATGCCCTGTTATTGAAGTGATATTAGATCAAATGGCGGGTTTGAAAGTTACTGCTCTCCCTGAACCTTCTACGGTAAGTTATTTAGCAAGATATTTCAGAATGTAAAAAGAATGTAATATTAACAATTGTGTCTGTTTTAAATGTTTTGAATAGCTGTGGTACGTTGATAACCAGAATGTGCTTTTACAATGGACACATCAAATGTGTAAAGCAATCCAAGAAGTCTCAAGTTCCTAAAGTAGTTATTACATACTGCATGGAAGAATGATGAATGCAAAGAAGGAAATAATGTCACATTAACACTATACGGGCTATTGGCTGATTATATGATGGGAGACCTAAATTTAGATGTAATGTGAACTTAACCTTATTAACCTTGAAAAGTGTATATATAATGCAATTATGGCATCAATATCTTGAATACTTTCACGGGAACTGCATGGAGAAGTCAAGCGCGGTCACAGTTTTTAAAATCGGGGTCCATTGACATTGCGTACATTGTTAGTCACCAGTGACGCAATGTTTGAAATGCTATAACTTTTGAAGTAGCAATCTGATTTCCGTGGCAAAAGCATATTGTTGATGCATTTAATTTGCTCTGTTAGGCTATGTATAAAAGTTTAAGTTATATAAATTTTCAAAAATTTATTGAAGTACCTATTCTTGGGGATACTGTTGTGAGAGCCCATGCAGACCTACGGGCCTGCATGCGCTCTTGAATAACAAAGTTACATGCACAGCAGAATCTTTGAGCATGCGCATTGATAGCTGAGATTTGGGTATAAATGTAATTCGTGTGGAGTTATTGGGGGATGATGCCTTTTTCGAGATACTGGCTAACGTGAACGGTATTGCGGGGTTGTATAGCGCATTTCAGAAGACGTGTGCAGAATGATAGCTACCGTCAGCTCTGTCACATATTTGGTGGCAGCGGTGGGATATTATCTAAGTCGAGACGGTCATTGTCCGACGCCTGCGTTTCCCGAGTGTATGACTACTCGTTCTGGAAAGCCCTATAAGAAACCTACCATGGAGGAAATGCAAGGTATGTTGAAATTACTTGCAGAAGACCGTAGGAGGATCGAGAGAAGACGAAATAGCGACTGAGAAGGCGCGAAGAGAAGATGAATTCGCGAAAGAACGGGCTATAGACTTGAGGAAGAAAGACATGCAGATTCGTGAGCGGGAGAATAGAAAGCAGATGGAAACGATGCAGACACACATGCACTGCAAACAAATTGGTTGCCACATCAAACCAAAGAATTTTAAACCAGTGGTTTAAATTTTATATGGTTTTGTAATCAAACCAAACAGTCAAACCAATATTATGGTTTAACATTAAAACTCATCATTTTGGTTTGAATGCAATTAAGATAAGTTTACAGTTTAAACCAAACGTTTTAATATTGTAATTTGATCAACATTCTGTTTCCTTGACTGGTGACCATCTGTGCAGTCCAAACAGGTGCTTACCATTTCATGCATCCAGACCTAGCTCAGGTATATCAAGAAAGGAATATAGGTGAACAGACTGCATGCACCATTGTGAAGTATATATAAATACGCTAAGCAAGATGTATGCAAAAAGAATTTATACAGGGAATGAAGTTATGAAGTGTTGTGTAACTATTTCATTATACTTGTAACCTTGTAATTCACCAGCAAGTGGACTGTTTTTGCATGCCTCAGGGCGGGAGAGCAGTGAACAGGACTCCACCTGTGATTTGCATTCTAAATATCAAATATTTAGCCTTATGTGATTGTCAGGTGACTTTTGTGCGATCCATGATGTAAATGCAGGCAACTATATTGTTCTAGTTCTATAGTGTAGGTAGAATGACCTGCATAAACAAAAGTGTATCATGCACTGTCCGTGAATTCTTCTTAAAATTCATTACTACCCTGCATGGCCATTACAATTTGCTGACCAATATTATTACAATAGTAATCATTACTGCTGCATGGGGTTACTATCTATTCATGTTATGAAGGCAAGTCAGTGGAATGCACATTGGTTATGAATACAGTTTTGAATGCGGCATGCAGGTCTCGCGCTTTTTCTCCCCGTTTGTGCATGGCAACCATATGTGCAAAAAAAAAAAGCACTGGTTGATCAAGTCGTGCGCTGATAGGAATATGCATAGAGTTCGAATCCTGTTCAGTTTGAGTGTTTTTTTTTTTTTTAACTATACTGTACGATGCAGGGTAAACCAAGAAGTTTGGTTAACACATAAAACCATTCATACGGTTTTAGTGTTAAACCATAATAATTTCATGTAGGTTTAAACCCTATAAACCACGTTTGGTTTACACTGTGTAGTGCATGTGTCAAACCAAACTTTGGTTTGACATAGCAGCCAACTTATTTGCAGTGTTAACCTGCGCAATAGTCGTTGCCTGGTCCTATCCCTGCCTTGATGTCCTGCAATGGGAATATCATGAGACATCTCCAGTGCAACTTGCCTGCACTCCTTGGGTAGAACCAGCTGCACAATCTCCAAATACCTGGAGGCGGTGCCCCTCAAAAGCATTGATGCTGAAAGTGTGGCGGAGGAGCTTATTAAGGTATTTGCTAGTGTGGGTGTACCCAGGGAGATCTTAACAGATCAAGGAGCAAATTTCACGCCGCAATTACTTGCTGAACTGTACAGGCTCTTACAGGTGCACCCTATACGCACAAGCCCATACCATCTCAGACTGACGGCCTGGTTGAACGATTTAACGAGACGTTGAAGTCAATGTAATTGTTGCGACAGACGGGAACAGACGGAGGAAAAGAGTGGGATAATAAAATTCCCTATCTATACTGTTTGCATATCGGGAAGTACCGCAAGCATCAACGGGATTTTCCCCTTTCGAGCTTTTATATGGTCGGGACGTACGAGGACCACTGCATGGACATCTTTTAAAATGAAGTTTGGGAAACAACAATTAAGTAGGACTACTGATGAAAATGTATTCAGTTACGTTTTGTCCACAAGGGAACGACTCAGAGAGATGTCTGAACTCGGGGGCGGATTCAGAGGGGGGTCTTTGGGGTCTAAAGACCCCCCCCCCCCCCCCCTTGGCCCCAAGTAATAAATAATTAATTACATGCGTGGTTAAGTAATTTTACCGTGAAATAAAGTGATCGAATTAAAGGCCAAGCTGTTCTACTATGGAGAGCCGTTTGTTTCAATATTCGATACCGCATTTTTCATTCGATAACGCTAAATTTCATTCGATGGGGAACGAGGATCATTCGATGGGGAACGAGGATCATTGGATGGGGAACGAGGATCTATTCGATGGGGAACGCGGTGCAGTGGCGGTGTGGCCGGGGGGGCAGGGGGGGCAATTGCCCCCCCAGCGGCCTTAAAAACAGGGGCGCCAAAATGCAGAGAGGGCGCTAAAATGACCCGAAACATGCATGGCCATTCTCTGAGTCTCGACGCAAGTAAGCTTTGAATGCGCTGTGTAAATGAACGTACAAAGCAATAGAGCTTATTCGATTACCCGCATTTATTTACTTTTTAAAATTGGAATAGGATTAACGGTATTCCTCCAGTACTTGTGTATTGAAAGAATGGTGCATGAAGTATTGAAGGATACCGTTAATCCAATTGAACGCATTACAATGAGTTCATGCATGAGAATAACCTCATAAAAATGTGCTAAGCAGTCCTTTGAGTTTACATATATATAGAAAAGGCAACCGACTTTAGAGATGCCTGTTATTGTGGACAAAGAAAACGATGAATTTGCGCGGTTGTATATATGTTACGACCCGAATTAAGACTCTTGACCCGGCCGCTTTAAAGCCGGTCGGCCTAATTCATTGCCGGTTGACCCACTTTAGAGCCGGTCTATTAATTTATGACACGTGCATGGTAAAGAACCTATTAAACACTACGTGCGAGCGTACCGTTGGGTCCTTTGCCATCGACGATTGGGAATGGAAATCTACCTCGAAAGACGGAGTTTGGCATCATGGCTGTACATGTACTTGTCTTACTTCTATTCCTTCCCCCCCCCTCCTCCACTTGCTTGGAATAATTGATGAGCCGATCGACCTACCATCCCTAAAGGCTGAGCCTAACTAGACCCAGCTCGAACCAGCATGCAGCCTCGAACAAGTCGTACTAGTGCTTGTATCTGGATTCTATATCTAAAAGCACTACTAGCATTCATCTTCTAAATCCCCCCTCTGTGAATAATAAAATGACCCGATGATAACTAGGCCCAGCCACATAGGCGTACTAACATAGACATGATTAAGGATTATACATATTTAATCTTTATATAAATAGAAGTATATACATAAAAAGAAGTTTTCAATCCGGTCGACCCGCCTTTTAGCGAATCAGTTTTGCATGTAAGTTAATTTAAACCCGGTCGACCGGTTTTAAAGCCGTCGGGTTTTAAATCGGGCCGTAACATATACACTCCGTATACGCATAGTACTCCGGTCATGCATTGATTACAGCACTACGTTCACGACTAGCAGATCCCTTTTGTTATAATGATGACAATTCTGATGAAGACGACGTCGAACAAAATCACGATGAAAGAGATGTCAGTGGATGAAAAACGTTGATGACTCCATGCATGGAGGTAAGTGCATGCATATGATGATTTGAAGGAGCAGCACGATATCGGTGGACATTTATGTTTTACTAAGATGAACGGCATTCGGCATTGCATCTTCTATGCAAGGAAGTGTATCATCTTAATAAAGATGCGTTCCCGTGGAGTTATGTAAAATGTATATGGCATTATTTCTGCCATACAGTCCTGTACTGCGGAACTTAGATTTTCTGTGCTAGTGAAAAGCGTGTTATCTTAAAACATGATTGGAGTCTTCAGTATAAAGCTAACACTGACGCGGAATTCGAAGGAATCAATAATCAATTCATTTGCACGTTCATCCTTCTTAGAAATGGATTATCCCCCCTCTGTGAATTTGCACGTGAAAATGACAATTTTGCTGTACCTCATGATTAGTATTGGTCTATAGCTCACCACCACGGACATGAACACGTATATAGTAAACTAATTTATTCAAATTAACAGTTGTGTTGTTTGAGGGGGGGGGGGGGGGGGGGGGGGGGCGCCTTTATATATTTCTGCCCCCCCAGCGGCGAGTACGCCACAACGCCACTGACGCGGTGGTACGCGTTCACGGCGTTACCAGAATAAGTGTACCGAAACTTGGAGTACTCCATCTTCGTCGTGTCACAGGAATGGGTTACATCCTCTCTTCACATATCGATGGGGGCTGGAGGGAAAAGCTACCTTTAGCAGAATGCGTATGTGTGTGTGTGTGTGTGTGTGTGTGTGTGTGTGTGTGTGTGTGTGTGTGTGTGTGCGTGTGCGTGTGTCAGAGAATTTTAGAAATGAGTTTTTATTTGGGAGGGGGGGGGGGAGTTCACGTGAAGCACAATTGTTCGGAGGTATGCATGAATGAAGCAGGATCATCCAGGGGTACATGTGAAGCGTCCAGAGGTATATGATCAATAGAAGAAGTGAAGTCAATAAATTGCCTTGCGATCGTACGTTAAGCAATAGGGGTGATATGTGTTTTAGTGTTTTGAATATGGAATCTTGTATATTCTAGTTCAATTTTACTTGCTACATTATTTTGTATTTAGTCTTCTTACATGTATTAGAGTGCACCTGCGTTTCTCATCGTCATAGCATTCCTAGCGGCAATTTGTGATCGAGTGGATGTGTTTAATACATATAGAAATGAAGATGTGCAAGGTGGATGGAGAAGCAAGTGTGGGAGAGCAAGGCAGGTGTGGAACGGCAGTGGGAAGGATTTAGAGAGAATTGAGGGTGGGGATAAAAATGGGTGAACGGAGAGGCAACAGAAGGTATGCACAGAGAGGACAAGGACTGAAAGGAAGAGATCAGTGTTGTGTGTGTAGGGAGGAAAGGTTCCTGTAGTGAAGTGGAGTTGGCAAGTCTGGTAATACCATAGTAAACATGGACAGTGGGAATGGTTTGGCTGATATGCCAAGCTCTTGTTTGATTCAACTTGTCTACTGAGTGCAACAGAGACTGTCCATTGTTTTAGGTTTTTCTAACTATTAATTGAGACAGAGTGTCAGGACTTTGACCAGTGGTGAATGGGAGAAAGTGCATGAACTGGACAAACAATATTCATTTCGGAATGACTAAATATTGTTTGAATGTCTGGCTGTGTTTTATACACATGTTTGAGTCAGATGAATGCAAAACATTGAACTAATTATGTTGACTTCAATATGTCTCTTTACAGACCAACTCATGGCCAGTTTTGCCCACCTTTGACACCCGACTGTGCCAATGTATTGCACTCATTCATCTCCATGTAGTACACACTGTAGTTCCTGCATTTTCACAACACCAAATTATGCAATGTTGCTGATTAATCACTGTACAAATTATTCTAACACATACCTAGAGCTAGCACTCACATTTAGAACTCAGATAATCAGTGCCCACATATGACCACAGGAATTTATTAAAACAAGTACATGTAATATAAGACTACTACTTTACAATTACTAGAAAGGAAGTCCGATAACAGTAAACTTGAAAGGGGGCTAGGGTAGATCTCTCAAGTGTCCATCAGTTTTTCCAGCTCTTGAAGCGTCATGAACAACCTAAATATACCATTACCCAACACGATGTAACATGTATTGTGAGTTTTTTCCAATCATGTAGATATATACATCAGTGTCCAGCAAAATCACCCTTATAATACTTTATCAAATTTTCCAGGACAAGCAAAAGAAAAGTAACACTCACATTGAAATGTATGGCTAATTATAAATTCAGTGCCCAATAACTTTATATGATGGATAGTTAAATTTAGGTTGCATTAGGACCATTTGATAGACAGAGATAATGAAAAAAAAATTTGAAAACTTGAAAAACTATCCAGAAAGGTGATTTTGTCCCAGATATAGATTAGATATTATACAGATCATATTATACTGATCACATTCCAAAGTGGCATGAATGCTTTCAGGTCAAGTTGCGTCAGTGTTGTAAATACAGAGGCTGCTACATGGCTGAAATGACACATGATTGTATAACACAGGTAGTTTAGTCTAGTTCTTTGGCACGCTACAGTGGCCCAGGTCTAGTAAGCAGGTCCTTCAGCATATGTGGCCATAGTCAAACTGGTAACATTGCTCCCACAAATCCAAACGGGTCCCTAGCTTGTTGTTGCTCAAATATTAATCATAATGAGTGCAGACATTGCATTTAGCACAGGGAAAGAAGACATTTGTGTTGGCAGGATGGGAGCAGAGGAAGGGCTCAAAGTGGGGTAAAGGGTCTTCCTACAACATTACTGGGAATCAGATAACACTACCAACAATTAGCGGTTACCATGCAGGTGTTGGTTTTCTATAGTGCAGCTTTCAGGTTGATAGATAGGGATAGATGAAAGTCTGAGGGTACAATGAATAAGGCAGTGTGCAACTGTACAACACTTCCTGTAGAGACTGTTGGCTTTCTCCCTATATACTGTTGACCTTTCCTATGTCTTGGCTTGCCTGCATTTCTACACACACTCGCACGCGCCACGCACGCACACACACACACATACGCACGCACACACACATACACACACGCACACACACACACGCACACACACACACGCACACACACACACACGCGCACACACACAGGGGGTTGGGAAATCCACCCTCCTAGAACTCACATGGTACACAAACAAAAGCCGTCATGTGCGCACCTTAGAGTCTTAGACTACCATGCAATCATGGAAGAAGCATGCAAAGCTTCCGTCCACCTTGAAAGAGCATAAAAAGGATTTTAAGCCTTAATGTACATTGTTCTGAATGTCATCCCAGAGGTACAATTGTACACCCGAGTGTACAACAAAAAAAAAGGTTTTTGCCATTCGGTCATGTAGGGCCAAGCTTACGTCCTTTTGATACTCGTAAAACAAGCCATGCATTCTAGCGGACCTATATCCATTACGCTCCGTGCGGTACTGTATCATACGTGTTTAAAGGATATTGAATGTGAATGAGGTGCCCCTATTGGGGACAACAATTTTTGTGCTAACATTGTTGCTCAGAAGGATGGAAATGCCTGTACGGTACTTATCCATCTTGTCGAAATTGGATCTGTTGACCCACAAGTGGGCTTGCTTCACCTGCATGCGGCATTGTGGCAGCTTCAGTAAACTGGGTCATTTATTTAGCCCATCCTTATAGTAGCAGAAGCTTTAAAGGCTTGTGATGATGACATTTGCCAATGTTTCAGAATGTACCACAGATATGTCATGCATGGCTACAGGCCACTTAAGCCACAGCAGGGGAGGTCTAGGCGTTCGTTCGTTATCCCATCATTCTCAGCTGTGTACATAGCCTCTTTGAGTGTATCTAACCAAGGCACTTAAATTTAAATCATTGCCAGCCTTTCTCCATCTGCCACCAGCTCAGCTAAGACACAAGCCAAATGCACTTGACCTTACTGTTGCATCACCACTCAAAAATTTGTCTGAAGCAAGTGGTCTGCAGCTTATATGCTAATGTGCATGTACGTATATAAAACAATTACTAATTACATGGCCAAGGGCACAACTATTTAAAAAAAAACTTATTTAATTTTATTTGTTTTTACATACATACATACCTACAACATGAATGTTGATTCTCCTCCTAAATATTTATTTTTTGTATTCTTGTACTCCTAATTATTATTATTCCATTTTAATAATAACGTTACAAGGAGTACACAAAGTATACAAAATGATACTTATACCTACATTACATCACAAGGATATATACTACATGTACGAGAAATGATGGCAATTACATTAGCTCGCACAAGCCATAATTTACCGTAAGAACCACTGACTTTGCCTTTGAAGCTAAAGAGCAATTTAAGTGGCTAAATATGAAGCTGGCTTGGAGATATAGACTCCAATGCCTCCTTTCCCCAAGCTCCATAAGATTCACCACCAAGGTACACAGACCCAAGACAGTTAGTTTATCACATTTGGCATCATTTGAACAGTGCTTTCTTTGCTCGTTGGTCTGAGCAGCTGGTCCTGTTGTCACACTCGCTTCCAAAATAATTGAGGGATTAAGCGGGGATGTGATGGACAGGTTTAACACTGCTGGCTTGCCCAAGACCCAGTTTGGAACCAACAGGTCAGCTGGACGAGTGTGGTTGTGATTGGGGGTGACATTGCTACCCATATCCACCTAGACGCCCAAATGAGCTCGCCAACAGGACTCTGCAAGGACATAATGCACGTAGTTTGTTGTGGCGAGAAACCACATCATGCACCACCCCTTTTGCAGGTGGCCAAGTGGGTCTTGAGCAATCTCAGGGCACAGTGGGAAGCAAGCACCATAGGAAACGTCCAGGCCAAGCCATTATTATTATTTTATTATTTTCATGGTACATGTACAACGTTCATGATCAGATTTTAGATTTTGCAAACAGGCCATATAGAGGAGCTTTATTTTTCCAAGTTAACACACTTTGCTTATGCCCGGCTCACAGTTTTCAGATGTCTCTCATAGTGCCTATATCTGGCATTATAAACTCGAAACCCACTCTGAAAGAGGATCAAAAATAGTACACCTTGTTCTACTCCATGCATCGTGACAGAGCCGATATTTTATAACTCGCAAAGTTAGCAGCCAGTGGTGTGGTGGTTATTTCATGGCTGGTAAGTGGGGCCGGAATATTTGTTTCGGCCCCCCTTCCCTTCCAACCGCTAGAGTTTACATATAGCACTTGCCGCAAGCAGCAAATCAATACAATTGTGTTCAATTTTGATTTTAATATATGCATGGGTCAAGGAACCTAGCGCGTATTATAAAAAGGGACATCAAAACGGACACTTGCAATTAAAATGTACGCGTAATTAAAAATTCAGACCACTGTAATTCCATGATGGACAGACTAATTTTCTGTATGAAATAATTTCAATAAACATGCGATAGGTCCTTTTTTCGCTTCCACGATCCCATAAATATATTATTTTAAGAATATTCTCCGTTACAAATGTATGCCGGTCGTGCTGTAGATATTTGAATTGATAATTGAACTAGGAATATAGTAGCTAGTTGGAGAAGGCACCATCAAAATGCTAATCAGTGCAGGTACTTTTGCTTTGAGTATGTTGTAGTCATGTATATTAGCAATGTGTAGAGTAAATGGAGGTTTTACCTAGTCTTAGCTCGTAGGCCAAGTGTCAATGATTCACTGCCGGAATGTGCTGCATGAAAGAGCACATTCAGTAAATGCGCTTATTTACTCCCTTTTCATGCAGCACAAAATGTGAAATCTTTTGCTTCATTTTTCATCACCCGAAATTTACAATCCTTAGTCCAGCGCAGTACCCTGCAAACTTTATCCTCTCCCACATATTACGCTGTGCACCCGTTTAATCTGCCCAGTGGAAAAATCTTGGCCAGGATTTAGTCAAGATGCCAAGAATTTTGCTTTAAATTAGTACTACAATTTTAAAGAACTTGCTAGTAACACGAAAGGTAATGACATTATTAATATAACTACCTTCACTATATTTTTGGTACTGTTTCCATCACCACAACCACTTCCATCTCATACATATACATATGAGATGGAAGTGATATATGGGACAGGGTCTGAGAAAATGTCGTATCGCTATATAAATATAAAGTTATAAAAATGATTCACTTTGAAATCGCTACATCTCCCGAACCGTAAATGCTATTGACTTCCTATTTTCAACACTTCATACTACATCATTTCTCTCTGGTAAAATCGATTATGGGCTCTTGCATTAGCTTCGTGCCAGTGTTACAACGTCCGATACCCCTTGGGGTTCAAACCCGCCATATCTTTCAGCAGGAAAATTCAATTCACTCCTAGTTTGGTTTGTACATAGAGGGATCCTGTACCTATTGATTGTTTCTGTTCGTTAATTTTTTCTTTATCCGTTACGGGGATACAACTGTGCAAAGTAATTGCATATTTCCCGGTCGTTTCGCGCCATTTATCTATTGAGGACATGAATATGCAATTACTTCCTGTTCAATAACTATGTCTCCGCCCATCTATACAATATACAACAAGTACGCGGCGTTTTCGCTTCTTGCAAACGTCTGGTTCTGTTTCCCTTCTTGGCTTCTTCAACATAGTGAGCAGAAGCTAAAGATTCGTAATACGTGGATTCCTCTGCCATCAGCCTGTGCAACACGGTACGTACTCTGTAGCGCATGCACGTAGAAATCGAGCATGTTGGCTCGGTCAAACTGCTTCATTTATGCGTGCACAACAAAGCAGAGCATGAAAGTGCACGGTGTCTAGGGCTAGCTTAATCTGAAACGCACCCTTCCTTTTTGACTTCTGCACACGCACAGATATACGTATATCAAACATGCACCCCCTTGTAGCTACATGTATTTACCAACATGTAGTACTCTCATTGGCCTATTAAAACCTCTTTCTTGTTTATTTATCTTCATTGGTGAACCAATTATATTTGGTTCTACAAAATAATATCCATACAAAATAAAATCCATACGTCACACACACACACACACACACACACACACACACACACACACACACACACACACACACACACACACACACACACATGCACACACACATGCACACCCTGGCCTCACATTCATACACAACCTCAGATCAGAGCAATTGGTGTCATTTAATTCTGTCAGAATGCTCCCTCATGCTTAGTTTCCAATTGGTGGTGTGCTTGGCATAGTTGATTGTTTGCCCAAAAGGGGTCAGGCGACAGTGGGTGGGCTGTCCCCCTACCCTGAGTGTGACTGGAACCAAGGTTACCATTTGGTCAGCCCACACCTTGATGCTGGTCAGGGTAAGGTGGTTAGACCAGGGTAGAAGCCAAAAGGGTGCTACCTGCCATTGATGTATAAACAATGACACCTGTAGCAAATACATTTATAAGTACAGCCATGGTAAGCAACGCAGCTGGCATTTAGCTGGAGTGATTGCAGCCCACCCCTACCATCCTTTATATATACATGTGTGACCTGCAACCATACCAGGTGTCAATATTTTGGGGACAGTGTGGGTATGATTGAAAGTGAGGGAATGAGTTAAATGGAGGCAAGGCTTTCCCAGACATTTAGGCTCAGGGTAGAATGAAAGTGAGGTTTTCCCAGAAGATACTCCAGGCTAGAATTTATATTTAGCTGGGAATTTAGTGTGCAATGTGCACTTATACACACACATGCACACTCACACACACACACATGTACACACACACATGTACACACACACACACCATGGGCAGTCAGTCATTCATGCATCAACATCAATGCTTTGCTATTTCAATTTATTTTATTTCCTAATTGTCGACCCACAAACATTAAACTGTTTTTAGCTGTCATCCTATTCATCACATGCTTCTCTTTTGTATTTCTATTGGAGCCGTACCTTTTTCTAAATTGTCTTGTGTATCAATGTGAGCGTTTATGCATGCACACACATACACACCACACACAAGCACTAGCATACACTTTCAACTGCGTTCACATGTTTATTGTTTGTGTAAATTTGTGTTTCCTTGCTCTGGCAATTACCAACAGGTCTTCTTGTTGCCTTTTGCACTTTTAAACATAATGCATGCACATGCACACACACACACACACATGCACACAAACCCACATGCACATGCACGCACATTCATGCATACACACAGGAGTCATGCTTCAATCACAAACATGTGCATATGTACACATAAAAATGGCTTTGGCAGTCATCCATCACAACACACACACATGCACACACACACATACACAGAACTGGCCTCTGCTTTGTATAATTTCCCTGTTGTCTCTTGTTGCTATGAGCACACGTACTAGATGTGAGCCTGCACTACAAGAATGCACACTTATGCACACAGGCATGCATGCACAAACACACACACACTCAAACATACTGACATTGTAGCTGGTAGCCATGGGAACAGATGTCCAGGTCACTGTTAGCTGGTCAATTGCGATGTTGGTCATTCCAACATTAGGAGCAAGTGGAGGTGCTAGCACAAAGCATTGCAGAGAGAAGAGATATCAATACAATAATCCACCAGTGTTGGACATTTTGTTCAACCAAACACTGTGTCCAGTTAGAAACAGTGCTTAATGGAAGGTAGCAAATAAAATAGTACATTCCAAGTGTAAATTGTATATGCCTTGTCATCTCTTTAAAAAAAATTGAATTA
The DNA here is from genome assembly GCA_963681505.1 of Eunapius fragilis. Lineage (NCBI taxonomy): Eukaryota > Metazoa > Porifera > Demospongiae > Spongillida > Spongillidae > Eunapius > Eunapius fragilis. Next base: position 13,325,386 of record OY811973.1, on the reverse strand, counting down.
CAGTACCAGACAACAATCCAAGAGGATGTGGATAGAATTTGTTTGCAGGCTGTGGATAAGTGGATAGAATGTTGCTCTATGTCTCAATGTAGTAATATACAGTGGGATGGGCTAACTTTTCATTCAAATCATCCTAGTACATTGGTAATTCAGCAAAAATTTATACCTGTGAAGAGCAAGAGTGAAGAACACAACATTAAAAGCATTTTATCTAAGCTATAAACCATCAAGGCTTTTGAAGCTATATTTCTTCCATGGTGATTAGGGTGGCCAGACCCAAACCACCACAGCGATTTTGAGTCCACAGTTATATTAAGTCTACTCTGGTGCTTTAGAGTTTAGTTGCAAAACTGATTGTGTTAGACAAATATAAAAACAGCACTACTTCAACTGAATGAGGCATTTGTCAGTAGAGTTTACTATCATTTCTTGATTTTTTTCAAGTCACACTGATTGATTCCTACACCTGAACAGTGTGTGTGTGTGTGAGTGCAGTATATATTAATTTTAAATGATGTGAGTGCACTGCATGAATATTGATTGTTTCAAGTGTGTTATGCAGTGTTCACTCCGCTATGCTTACCAAGGACAAGTATGGTTGCATTTCCTATAGAATTGGTCACAAATGTTAATGTACCATAGCTGGAACATGAGACCATCAGACCATCCATTGCTGGTGTGACCACCACAGAGAGGGTGGAGGTAAGACAGTTATTGTTGCCTGTAAGAGGAGATGTGTTGATTGCTGTGAAGGGTCCACATGTGCCACTTGAAGAAGTAGTGAGACAGGATTGACTATGTGCTGGAGGAGCTTGTGCCAGTATGATGGATGCATTCCTTCACAGCCTCCCACTGAAGGCACACCCCACAATGTGTCCCCAGCCAAGCTGCTAATGCTACATGTGTAGGTGAAAGCAGTGTTAGGACATATCTTCGTGGGACAGCTGGTCCCTCCTGTGAGCTGACATGGCAAGGTTTGGGAGGAAACTGGGAGGTGTGGAGAGGAGGGAGAGTGTGGAAATTAATAAATGTTGAACAGTTGAGTTTTGATGCTTTCTCTCTTTTTGTATGCCCTGTTATGTCCATTCTAGTAATCATGCCTTTACATTTGTTTTGAAAATAGTGCAATACTAAATTCTACTAATACCTGAAAGTTGCTTATTAGTTGAATATTATTTATTATTAGCAGTCAGCATCAGCATCAATAACTGAGGCCCCTCCGCCTATTCCACTGACCACTGCTGGCAACAAGGACATATGCACAACTGATCAGATGTAGTTAAAACAAGGCCAGGAGGGCACCCTCTCCCCCTGATCAGTTTCTGGTCATCCCATAACAAAAATGCAACTGATTCTATTAGAAGTTCGCCACACTTCCATGGTGCCAAAGTAGCACCATCGCCATCAGGAGAGATTACACGGGGTTCAAGTCAAGATAGAATCCAGCTGCCCCAAACACTCTTGTGAATAATTATGATATCATTCAAAGTATATCATTTAAAATGCATATTGCATTGCCTAATTATACACAACGCTTACTTCTGTGGAAAAAAAAACCCTCTTATAAGGCAGGCTTTAACATTCTTCAAGTATCGTTTATAAGAAAAGGACTCGTATACCTTTCCATTAACAGCATAATCTCGTTCCTGGGCCCAAGTACGCCACAGCTGCGGATGACCGCTACGCTTGTAGTTCAAGCGTAGCGGTGAACTACAAGCGTAGCGGTGATGTACTCCATCCGCAGCTGTGACGTACTTGGGCCTGGGAACGAGACTATTAACAGCATGCGGGGACCACTGCATCATTACTTTGAGAATGTTGCCAGTAAACACTGTCCAGCCTAATTAAGCGTTTTAAGAAAGGAACTAGTAAAACATGCGCTGTTTACGGTTACGCCATGTGGGCCTGGGGACGACTAGATATTACAACAACACAGCTACGGAATCAAATTAACTGGTTGTGACTGAACCATGACATCCCTCTATTCCATCCTTTCCCTCCTACTGTACAGTAAAGTCTATGGTAAGTTATGTCTGCACGTGCCTAACCGTCAGAAATTGTATTCGTCATTTTTACTAATAAAACTATAAGCATGCATGATCCCGGAATGCAACATTCAGAGCCGAAACATTTAGATCATCTTCTCTGGACAAAAATGTGTAAGACATGCACACCGTCTTTAAAATCTTTTTACTACGCCCGATGGCGGGAACAATTCAACCATCCCGTTGTCACACCTGGCAATATAGCTTTTAGTGCCACTGAGTGACAAAGAGGGTTTTTTTTTTCACAGAAGTAAGCGTAGTGTATAAATAGGCAATGCAACATGCATTTTAATTTGAATGATATCATAATCGTTCACAAGAGCGTTTGAGGCAGCTGGGATTTGAACCACGTTTAATCTCTCCTGATGGCGATGGTGCTACTTTGGTACCATGGAAGTGTGGCGAACTTCTCACATGGGATTCTGCAAATAGACTCAGTTGCATGTTAGTTATGGGATGACCAGAAACTGATCAGGGGGAGAGGGTGCCCTCCTGGCCTTGTTTTAACTACATCTGATCAGTTGTGCATATGTACTTGTTGCCAGCAGTCGTCAGTGGAATAGGCAGAGGGGCCTCAGTTATATTATAGATGTGATGCTGATGCTGATTGCTAATAATAAATAATATTTGACTAATACGCAACTTTCAGGTATTAATAGAATTTAGTATTGCACTATTTTCAAAACAAATGTAAAGGCATGATTACTAGAATGGACATAACAGGGCATACAAAAAGAGAGAAAGCATCAAAACTCAACTGTTCAACATTTATTAATTTCCACACTCTCCCTCCTCTCCACACCCTCCCAGTTTCCTCCCAAACCTTGCCATGTCAGCTCACAGGAGGGACCAGCTGTCCCACGAAGATATGTCCTAACACTGCTGTCAACTACACATGTAGCATTAGCAGCTATGCTGGGAGCACAGTATGGAGTGTCCCTTCAGTGGGAGGTTGTGCAGGGGGTACATCCGTCATACTGGCACAAGCTCCTCCAGCACCCAATCGATCTTGTCTCACTGCTTCTTCAAGTGGCACATGTGGACCCTTCACAGCAATCAACACACCTCCTCTTACAAATAACCTCTACTGTCTTACCTCCACCCTCTCTGTGGTGGTCACACCAGCAATGAATGATCTGGTGGTCTCATGTTCCAGCTATGGTACATTAACATTTGTGACCAATTCTATAGGAAATGCAACCATACTTGTCCTTGGTAAGCATAGCGGAGTGAACACCGCATAACACACTTGACACAATCAATATTCATGCAGTGCACTCAATTATATACATCATTTAGAATTAATATATACTGCACTCACACACACACTGTTAGGTGTATAGGAATCAATCAATGTGAATTGAAAAAAATCAAGAAATGATAGTAAACTCTACAGACAAATGCCTCATTCAGTTGAAGTAGTGCTGTTTTTATGTTTGTCTAACACAATCAGTTTTGCAACTAAACTCTAAAGCACCAGAGTAGACTTAATATAACTGTGAATTCAAAATGGCTGTGGTTTGGGTCTGGCCACCCTAATCACCATGGAAGAAATATAGCTTCAAAAGCCTTGATGGTTTATAGCTTAGATAAAATGCTTTGAATGTTGTGTTCTTCACTTTTGCTCTTCACAGGTATAAATTTTTGCTGAATTACCAATGTACTAAAGATGATTTGAATGAAAAGTTAGCCCATCCCACTGTATATTACTACATTGAGACATAGAGCAACATTCTATCCACTTATCCACAGCCTGAAAACAAATTCCATCCACATCCTCTTGGATTGTTGCCTGGTACTGTAATTCAATTAAAAAAAAAAAAGAGATTACAAGGCATACCTTCTATTAAGCACTAGGTGTTTCTAACTGGACATAGTGTTTGGTTGAACAAAATGACCAACACATGGTGGATCATTGTATTGATATCTCTTCTCTCTACAATGCTTTGTGCTAGCACCTCCACTTGCTCCCAATGTTGGAATGACCAACATCGCAATTGACCAGCTAACAGTGACCTGGACATCTGTTCCCACGGCTACCAGCTACAATGTCAGTATCAATGGCAGCACTCCTATCTCCCTACCTGCTAATGCTAACACATACACATTCACTGGACTGACCAATAACACAGTCTACACTGTCTCAGTGGTGGCCATCAACTGTGCTGGGACCAGCAGTGCTGCTATGGCAACTATAAAAACAAGTGAGTTCTGAGGTATTCAGAGCATACATTGGCAGGGCTGAGGAGATAAGGCGTTGCATGCAACTCGATGAATCCATTTTAATTTTCAGTAAAACAAAAAGTTTACTGATAGTTGTGCCCGAGATTCATACCAGTATTTGGATGTACATGTATCAATGCTATTGGAGTGTTATGGGAAAACACTGACACGCATTTAATGCATCTAGGTACGGGAGTGCTTGTACCAATCTCAACATCAGATGAATGGACCATACCCTCTGCATCCCAACAGGCCACACCTTTTACGATACTTACTACCACCATTATATCAGGATCATGTAAGTATATGGAAAACAAGGTCGGATTATTTTTCAACATAGGTAGTAGCCAATACCTGTGGTAGATCCAACTTGGGGATGGGGTCACCATGGGCCTATTTGCTTCCACTCCCATAATTACTAGATTTCTAATGCTCAACTTGAAAAACATACCAGACCCTCTAGCTTTATGGCTTCCCTACACTGCTTTTGATCTTCCACCACTGATCCACTGCTGATTACAAATCTTTTGCCTTCAATTAATTCTGTACGCCTCTTCAGGTCCATCTGCTTGTATACTAGCTACTGACATGCGCACAGCTGCAGTTGGTTCAGCCATTGATACAGCAATTGGTTCAGCCATTGGTACAGCAGTTGGTGTGTCTGTCTCTGTCACCTTTGTGGTGACCTTCTCTCTTGGAATGTTGGTGGCTTCTGTCCTCTGCTACATTTCAAGAAGGTCCACAGGGACATCTTACAAACCAAGTTCACATGCTGATCCTGCCACTGTGTACGATGAGGTGGGCACTAATAAGAAGATGAATGGAGACGTCGCGGAGATGTATACAAATGCTGCATATGGTAGAAGCTATGTTGCTTAACTGTTTTAATGTACTTGAAGAATACAGCACTTTTCACCCATTCATATTGTTCCATCATATCAATTTGTAGTGGCTTTTTATACTTAAATGCTATGTAGGCTGATTTGGCATTTCATCCGCACATTTGGCCATTTAAAAACAGCGGCGGCAGAAGGTATATAAGATGGGGGGGGGGGAGCAAAGCGAGGATAATTAAATTCATGGATGACAATTCCTTTGTCCGCCAGCGGGGGCGGCGGGCGGGGACGGTGGGGGGTTGTTGCTTAACCATAGATTGACCAATTGTGACTTTAGTCACAAAATACGTAAGTTATAATACAATGCATGATGAAACATTATTAAATTACATATTAGAGACCAGCCGTTTTTGTGGAGATGTTAAAAGATATAATTTTGTTCCTTGCATGCTGTTTTTGGTGCACTGTCACTGTATTTAAAGCGGCTTTAAAGCGAAAGAGCAATCCAGATTTCTTTTAAGGACACGAAACAAGAAATACAGCCATGGAAACTTGGAGAGAAGTTTCAGAGAATTACTCTTTCATGGATGCTATCAAAGGATAATACAGGACACACAGACATGCCAAATTACACCCATTCATTTGTTATCATCATGACACTGTAGCAGTCCATCTGTTTCAGCACCACCTCATTCAATACTTGAAGGGTACAGGAAATAAGAAAAAGAAGACTTTGGATCCAAAGGGAACTTTATTGAGCTTCTTCATAGTTGTATTAGCTACTAATTGAAAGTCGCACCTTCCAAAGAATTACTATGGAAAACAATGTCTGCAACATTGAAATAAAATAATAGTGTTGTATGATAGATGTTTTAAGCAATTTGTCAGGCACGACAGACGCTTTTTTTACTATCTCACACCCAAACTGGGCTATCTCACGTCCAGTTAGACACTATTGAAAGTATGCACCTTGGAATCTATGACTTACACACATACATACATACATACATACATATACTCATACCCACACACGACGCTGTGAGGCATATGCTGTACATATCAATTGTCAAAATGTGTACAGCATATTTGTAGATGTCTGTATTTTAGCATTTAGGGGTTCCATTGTACTAGGGAGTACGTTTCTGCAACTTGTACTTGTGTGGAGAGACTTTATTGTATAAGCACACTGAATTGAAGTGATTCTCTCACTACCCAGGGAAGTAGCTAACAAGGTGGACTGATTAAAATAAATATTCACTCCAAATGTACCATTCTTCAAATCTGTGAGTCTGGAGTGGAAAAAGCCAAGCACTAATAAACTCGTAGACATGATTTGTACTAATATGATACATTTCATACCTGTTATGGGCATTTATTAGATAATTCTTTTTTTTTTTTACTTGCTAGGGAAGGTTTGTTTGGTAAAGCATGTCAGGTTCTAACATCTTCTGGAGTTGCACCCAACAATGAGACAACTTGGAAGCTGTTGCAGGCCAAGCATCCTGAGGGACCTCTTCCAATGCTGCCACCGGTCCCCACTCTGGCAGGGGCTATTCTCTCCTAATTTTAATGTCTTGACCATTCTTAAGTCTTTCTCTAAGGCTACAGCTTGTGGACCATCTGGCCTTCGAATTCAGCATTTGTTGAATGTTGCTGAGGTGCCTTTACCATCCCCCATTGGTGCTTTATTGAGAGATGTGGTTAATCTTCTATAGCTTCAGGAAAGGTACCAGTTTCAGTTTCCAAGTTTTTGGCAGGAGGAAGTCTCACTGCTCTTGATAAGAACAAACCTAACAGTCTTCCTGATATTCGTCCTATTGCAGTGGGAGAAGCTTTATGCCACTTGGTTGGGAAGTGTTTATGTGCAGTTACAATGGAGAAGGCCAGTGACTATTTTGCCCCACTCCAAATGGGAGTAGCGTGTCCATCAGGAGCTGAGAAAATCATTCATGGGCTAAGGCACTGTGTGGAAGATCATTGGATGGATGAAGATTTTGCCGTAATGAAAATTGATATGTGCAATGCGTTTAATTTGGTATTGCGTCAGGCCCTCTTAGATGAATGTAGTGCCCACTTCCCTGAATTGCTCCCCTGGGCCTTGTGGTGTTAGGGTCAGCACCCTACTCTGTGGCATCCCATGGGTATCATCAGCTCAGAAACTGGTGTCCAGCAGGGTGACCCACTAGGCCCCATGTTCTTCTGCCTTGTGTTGCACAAGCTGGTCACTGCCATCGCTACTGATAATGAGTGTTCCAGTTTGCTATTCCACAGATGGTACATTGATGATGGTGTGGTTGCAGGGCCTAAGCCTGCTTTAGCAAAGGTATTTTCTATCATCCAGGAGCTGGGTCCTCTACTTGGTCTTTTTATCAATGCTGGAAAATGCGAGTTGTCATGGGTGATCTCAGCTCATTTTCACCTCTGATGAAAAAGTCTAGTGTTCCTAATTTTGAGATTCTTGGAGCTCCAATTGGAGATATAATCTTTTGTGCCAAGTTTTTTTGCACACAAACGTGCAGATGCTTCCCAGTTGCTTGAACAGTTGGATGTGGGTGCTGTTGATCCACAGGTGGCTCTGCTCCTGCTTAGGCAATATGGTGGCTTCTGCAAGTTGGTGCACCTTGCTAGATCTACCCCCTCCCCTCCCCCCAGCCTTAATTGGTGAGGCTATGCAATTCTTTGATGATGATGTCCGTCGCTGTTTTTCTGAATGCACCACGATAGACACACCCAATGTTGCATGGCAACAAGGCCAACTCAGCCTAAGCAGAGGGGGCTTGGGCTCCATAGTCTTTCAGAACACAGTTCAGCTGCCTACATATCCTCTTTAAGTGCTTCTGGTGTCTGCTCATCTTCTTGCAAGCACCTAGCTGAATCCATAGCCATAAAGGATTTTAATGAACTTGTTTCCTCTGATGATGCCTTAGTGTTGGATCATCTTGATGTTGCGATGCACCAAAGATCTCTGTCTGGCGAAATTGAAGATCATGATTTAAGTGTGTTACTTGATAAAGTCTCCTTGCCTGACAAAGCACGTCTGCTTTCCATTTCTTCGCCACATGCAGCTGCTTGGCTCTCTGTGATTCCTTCCCTCAGGCTCAATCTCCATTTTGAACCTGCTGAGTTTCAGATTGCTATAAAGTGGTGGTTGGGCATTGCTGTTACTGATATTCCTGTTTGCTCCTTTTGCCCATCCCATGCTTTGGACCCTTTAGGCCACCATGCCTTAACATGCAAGCACGGGGGAGATGTGGTGTCGCGGCACAACAGGCTCAGGGATGTCCTCTTAGAACCTTGCCAACGGGCCTGTTTGGGTCCTCAAGTTGAAGCAAGAAGTGGTTTGGGGCATGAAGGACATAGAACACAGCCAGCAGACATACTTATCTCTCATTGGGATTTGGGCAAACCAGCAGCTCTAGATCTGACTGTCACATCTACGCTAAATTCAAGTACGTTAATGAAAGCGGGTGTGACAAGTGGATCTGCAGCTCTGGCAGCTGAGGTGCGCAAGCACAATGCTAATGATGCCAAGTGCTCAGAGCTAGGGCTGGACATGTATCCCCATAGCAGTGGAGACTTATGGGTGCTGGGGTGCAGAAGCCATGCAGACTTTATCACGCCTTGCCTCTCGCCTAGCCACCAGGGGAAATTGCTTCAAGTCCCATGCTACCTGTCTATTGTATGGCAGGCTTAGCCTGACTTTGATGCAAGCCAACGCATGGGCACTCCTGTCTCGAGCAGGATCATCTGTGGAAGATCCATAGAACTTATCGTATATTAGTCCTTTTGTTTGTAATGTATATGTGTAATAGTACAGAACTATATTATTAATAAATAAATGCACAGGCCTGGACATCTCTGTAGATGCTTGGAAGCAAGCACAACTGAGCCCACATAGAGGTGGCCTAGGATTGTATCCCCTCTCCCTCCACGCCCCGGCTGCCTTCATCTCTTCACTATGCAGTTATGACTCAGCCACCCCATCCCACTCCCATCTCACCAGCTCAATCACTTTATTCAACAACTGTGTTCCACTTTCTGAAGCTGTTTCAGTCCACTCTCTGCTATCCAACCCACCTTCACAGCGACACCTTTCTGATGTGATAGAAGACTCACAGTTTGCTAGCCTTTACAACTCCATGTCCTGTGCTAACAAAGCACGACTTCTCTCAGTGTCCTCCCCTCACGCCTCTGCCTGGCTCTCAGTCGTCCCTTCGGAAGTCATGGGACTTCATCTCAATCCATGTGAGCTCAACATTGCAGTCAAATGGTGGTTGGGTTTAAATCCTCATTCTGAGAATAATGCCTTTCCTAGGACTATGCCCAGAGAGCATGCTGGACCCATTGTGTCACCATAGTGTCACCTGCAAGCGTGGGGGGATGTGACTAACCGCCATAATCTGTTGCGCAATGCAGCCTATGAAGCCTGCCGCCAGGCATCCCTTTCTGTTCGCTTGGAAGCAGGTGGTGGTTTAGGTAAGGACAACGCCCTTACTAGTCCAGCTGATATACTGGTCTCTAATCCCAGTGGTTCTGCTAGTGCTGCTTATGATATCACTGTTACTTCACTGCTTAATCCCTCAACTATTTTGGAAGCGGGAGTTTCAGCAGGTACAGCAGCCAAAGCAGCAGAGGTGCGTAAACATTCCAAGTATGATGCTAAGTGCTCTGAACTAGGGTGGCGATGCATTCCCTTAGCCGTAGAATCGTACGGAGCATGGGGAGCTGAAGCATGCAACATGTTCCTTTTATTGCTTCCCGGATTGCCATCACTACGAACAAACCAAAGTCGATGATCCTGTCCAACTTGTATGGCAAACTTGGTATCATCCTCCTCCGATCTAATGCCAGAGCCATACTGATGAGATCCCTTGTGCCGGCCACTGGAGATTGTTTCTCTGGGAACATTGTGTTGTGTGATTAGTTAACATTATTATTATTTATTGAGAAGTGATATATGTTTTAATAATAATATAGGAATACAATATTTAGGAGGAGAAACAACATGCATGAATTATTAATAAATCATGCTACAGTTCAAGATGGGAGCCACCTGGAAAGGATTGCTGTCGCATTTATTATTGTCAGTACCTTTTGCATTAAATAAATTTGTATTTTAGAATAATTACAATACATACACATGGGTACAATCTTAAACATAGCCTATAGTTAATGTAAATTCAAAATACATCTGGTGAGGATGACAGTGGCATTGGCCCTCCCTACATGGAGGTTGAGTCTGCCATTATTATTATTATTAAAAATAAATTATTCATACACTTATACAAGCAAAGCATACACCAATGTAAACTAAACAAAAAGTCTATTCATGAGCTAACTCCCTTCCCATGATGGCGCTTGCCACAGACCTCACCAGTGACAGGTTGAGGCATCCATAAATTTCAGCAACCATTTTGGGTTTGAAACTGGACTGGCTGACTACAAGAAGGGATGCCAAACGTGAAAATATGCACTGTGCTTCCTTCCCCCAGTTTCCATACAATTCAACTGCTAGGGGAATACACATCCACCCCAACTCCTGGCACCTTGTGTCATTAGTGGCATGCTTCCTATTTTCTGCCCCTGGAGAAACGCTAGCTTTGTTCAGGACAGCAGGAGTGAGAGGTGAGGCAACTGTGACGTCAAAGGCTGCTGGCTTTCCTCTGTCCCAACTTTGAACTAGAATGTCTGCAAGCCGGGAGTTAATACGGTCCCTAGATAAGCCATATCCCGCTTCAACCTTAACAGAAAGGTGGGCCCGGCGACAGAAGTCTGAAAAAATGTCACGCAAATGATTATGCCGTGAAACCACATTCCCACTATGTCTGCAAGTGGCTGCATGATGACCTAGTGGGTCCAGGGCAGTGTCAGAGCAAAAAGGGCAAGTGGAACCTCCTGAGGTGTCAAGACCCAGCCACCATCTAAGAGCAACCTGACACTCAGCATTGTCAAGGTGCAGGTCCAAGCCAGTGGAAGGGACTACAGATATCCAAGAACCTGCATGAGGGGCAGAGATAGAAAGGATTAGAGCCTTGTTCACTGGAGAGGAGGAGGATAGCAAGGACTGGAATGTATGATCATCCAACGTTTTCAACAAAGCTTTCTGCAGAGGAGGAGAAGCTAAAATAGTCCCTACTGTGATTGAATCCTGTAGGGAGACCTGGGTGTTAAAGCGAGTGACTGCCTGATGCATGTGGATGTCATCCGGGCTACACAGCTCTGAAGAAGCAAGGGAAGAGATGAAAGCAGCAGAGGAGTGGAGTGCAAGGGAACGAAAGCCTAGACCACCAACACGTGGGCTGAGCTGCGCTTGCTGCCAGTGAGAATCGGGGATATCCACTGCAAGACAAGAAGTGAAACAAAGCCTTATGTCTTCATCAAAGGACTTAAGAGAATCAGCACAGAGGCTAGGCGGTGTTGCTCTAGTTAGGTGTACTAACTTACAGTAGCTTCCACACATGTGGAGAAGTGAGAAGGCTGCATGGAGGTCAACCACAGAGACACCTATCAATACTTTAAGCAAAACCTTGGAAATCACGCACTTTTCCACTATAAATCGAGCACAGTGTACAAAGTCCCCAATGGGCACCCCGAGAATGACCAGGTTGGGGAGCAATGATGATTTCACTACTGGTGGAAATAGGGAGTTGCCCCCCCCCCCCCCCCCCCCCCCCTACTAAACACACTTCACACTTTGAAAAGTTTAAGTTAAGCCCCAGGTGTGGACCCAGCTCCTCAATCAGTTGTAAAGCTCGTAGCACAGCTGACCTTTCCCCTGCCAGAACACCATCATCCAGGTACCAAGCTTCAAGAAGCAGGTGGAGACAGTCATCATCCGCATCTATGCTAGTCACAAGCTTAAGCTTATGAAGGACCAGAGCAACAGCATTGGGCCTAGGGGATCACCCTGCTGTACTCCAGATTGTGAACTAATCTTACCCATAGGGTGCCACAACCAAGTATGTGATCCATAGCACCATGAGACCCATGGCAAAAGCTCAGGGAAAAAAGTTGCACACTCATCTAGGACTGCCTGCCTGGATACTGCATTAAAGGCATTTGACAAGTCCACCTTAAATACTACAAAGTCACCACTGAGCCAGTTGTCTTCAATGCATTTCCTTAATCTGTGCACCATCTTTTCTGTGCCGGCCTTACAAGCTACCCCAAACTGAGATGGTTGGAAGAAAGACGACACTATTTTTATTATTTTTATTTTTCATATTATATATTATATATATATATACATATACAGAGTATACACAATTATACAGCAGTAAGATAAATAAAGGCACCCTACTATAGGTAATATTCAGGGACAAAACATCTGGAGAGGATGGCTGTGGCATTGGCTCTAACTAAGTTGAGGTTCAGCCTCCCATATAAGGCAGCTAGGACCTCAGCCTTAGCCCTGTTGGAGGTAGTTGCAAGGCGAGAGGCCAGAAGAGAAAATGACTCCATTGCTTCTGTCCCCCAAGCACCATATGCCTCCACCACCATGGGGACACAAACCCACCCTAGCTCCTTGCATTTGGCATCGTTTTCTTTGCTCGATAGCTCTGGCAGCCTGACCTGCTCCGAATCCCGCTTCAAGTAAAATATTGCAGTTAAGCGGTGACGTCACAGACAAGTCAAAGGCTGCTGGCTTACCCAAAGACCAGTTAGGAACTAGGATGTCTACAGGGCGAGTGTGGCTATGGTCTTTGGAGAGGTTACTTCCTGCCTCCACCTGAACACTCAGGTGGTCCCTGCGACAGGTCTTAGCAAGGGTGTCGCGTAGTTTATTGTGACGGGTTACTACATCTCCACCACGCTTGCAGGTGAGTGCATGATGGCCAAGGGGATCAAGTACTCTCCCAGGACACAGAGGACAAATTGAGCCACATGAGGTGTCTAGGCCCAGCCACCACTTAATGGCCACCTGGAACTCTGAAGGCTGGAGATGAAGGCCTAGCCCCTCGGTGGGAATGACTGACACCCAAGATGCAGCATGAGGGGAGGAGACAGAGAGAAGGCGTGCTCTATTTGCGGCAGAAGATTGCTCAGAGAGTATATTAAACAGATGGTTGTCAATCTAATAATAATAATTATAACATACATGTACAATACAGACACATTATAGCTATTCTATTATTAATAATAATTAAACAGTAGCATGTACCAAAAACATAAACAAAATGAAATCACGAGAGAGTCCTAAACTAAAGTTTTTAACCCTCTTGGGGTCTGGGTGCCGACACGTGAAAGTAAGGCCCTGGCTGTGCAGCGAACCAAAGTGAGGTTCAGCCGTTGGTAAATGCTGACCAAGGCTTTGGACTTACTGCAATGTAGCTGTAAGGCCAGCCGAGCTGCTAGACAAGAGGAGTCTCTGGCTTCTGTTCCCCAGCACCCATAGGTCTCGACAGCCAGTGGAATGCAAACCCACCCCAAGGCCCTGCACTTGGGGTCGTTGGTTATGTGTTTGCGCATCTCGGCCATCCGAGCTGCAGAACCACCAGTGACCTTCGCTTCGGGCAAATAAATAGGGTTAAGCGGAGAGGTCACTGTGATGTCGAAAGCAGCTGGTTTGCCTGTGGACCAATTGGGCACCAGGTAGTTGGCTGGCCGGCTTCGGGAACCATCAGCCTCAGTCCCTCCTCCCACCTTGAGTTGACCACCCAGGTGAGCCCTGTGGCAGAATTGGGCAACGACATCACACAGGCTGTTGTGGCGCAGGACAGCATCCCCGCCTTCACGGCACGTTAAGGCATGGTGACCAAGAGGGTCTAACTGGTGGTCAGGGCAATGAGGGCACCGAAGGTGTGATGACATGTCGACGCCTAGCCACTATTTGAGGGCCACCTGGAACTCGGCTGGGTCCATGTGCAGGTTGAGGCCCCTAGCTGGGATGACCGACAACCAGGATGAAGCATGGCAGGATGCGACTGAGAGCAGGCGAGTACGGTTGGCAGGGGTAGCAGCGAGGAACAGCTGGTCAAATTGGTGGTCTTCAATCCAAGCGGATAGATGTTTTTGACGAATGGTTGAAATCTGCAAAGATAGCATTGAGATGGAGTAAACTCGTCAGGTGGGGTTGTGCATCCTTATTATTATTAAAAATTTTTTTTGAGTACATGATTTCCAACTGCTTCACCATGGTGTTGTAGGCGATGGTTAATTACTACTATTGAGAACCTAATTAAAAATCAGAGTATACCCTAACGACCGGCATACCCCTAACGGCCAGCATACCCTAACGGCCAGCATACCCTAATGACCGGCATACCCTAATGGCCAGCATACCCTAATGGCCAGCATACCCTAACGGCTGGCATACCCTAACGGCCAGCATACCCTAATGGCCGGCATACCCTAACGGCCAGCATACCCTAACGACCGGCATACCCCTAACGGCCAGCATACCCTAACGGCCAGCATACCCTAATGGCCAGCATACCCTAATGGCCAGCATACCCTAATGGCCAGCATACCCTAATGGCCAGCATACCCTAACGGCCGGCATACCCTAACGGCCAGCATACCCTAATGGCCAGCATACCCTAACGGCTGGCATACCCTAACGGCCAGCATACCCTAATGGCCGGCATACCCTAACGGCCAGCATACCCTAATGGCCGGCATACCCTAATGGCCAGCATACCCTAACGGCCAGCATACCCTAACGGCCAGCATACCCTAACGGCCAGCATACACAAGCCCACTTCCTGCCGACTTATTGCCTGATATTCAAATGAATACGAGTAATGTGAAATAAATAATGAACCATGTGTGTGCCAGTTAGAGCAGAGTCACTGAATCATCTGGTATTGGCCACCAGCTCTTGTAGTGTTACATACTCGGCAACCGGTAACGGTTCGTAAAGTGTTTGATTTAAAGTATTTTATTTTTTTGAAAGGGTTTATAAAATCAACAATAATTCTTCAAAATCTTCCCCCTACCTCGCCATTTGCCTGACTTGTATTTCTGCCATTCCCGCTAGATGCAAGTCACTTTTTTAATGACATTCATAATACTGCAAACTTGCTTCTGCAGGTTTTGATATCAACATATATACAAATTACAAAACACACTTCTAATATAAAATGAAAATACAGACTCAGTTCAGCAGAGTATAAATACAAAGTACTGCGTATGCTATGCCAAGAGAGCCCAATGCTCCCTAATGAAGAAAAATATCATAAAGCAGACATTATGTTTTGCCCATTCTATGTCAATTAAAGAATCATTTTTTGGACAACTGACACTACAAAACTTTAATAGTCTCCCTGATCTCATGATTGAATTTACACACACTTGGTTGCTGACTAAGGTCAATCACAATCATATCTTTACTTACATTCGGAAATTTGGAAGTACAATAAATTGTTTTAATGAGGAGTTATAAGGCCAAGACTCTGGGAAATAAGAAGTGAGGGATCATATAAAGTTCTAAGGACTGTCAATGGTCACAACAGATGTGTCAGCTGGACAGATTATAGCCTAAAAACCATTTACAGCTTGACAGGTACCTGTTTTATTAATGTTCAATTCTTGCTTTGCAATAATCGATTTCGTGGCTCAGCTACAATCACAGTAAGCAATTTTTAAGTGAAATGATTGGTTGGTTCATATGCGTGCTTAAACAAGCTAGCGCTGCTTTGGTTGGTGCTTTAAAGAGAAGACAAGTTGAGCTTGGAGGCATACAAAAAAAGCACTGAAATCGAAGAGACATTAAAATTGCTCATCTGCAAGTGCCACAGATGACATCATGAAGAAATAGTAGATGGTAATCTAGGTGAACAGGTGACGATAGCAGCCAAAGGCATGATAATATTGTCTAGCACCCTACTTCTGTAGCATTGGAAGGATTGCACTTAATTGATAAGGAGTTCCGCCAGACTTTTTCAGATAGCATGTGCATTGATCCTAGTTTGGCAACAGGCCTAGCTGAGTCTGAGCAGGGTGGTCTGGGGCTTTGCAGTACTCATCAGCAGCATTCATGTCCATCTGACAGAAACCACCGCATTGACAGAGCAACTTGGAAGTCAACTAAACCTACCTCTTTTAGCAGTGCTAAAAACATGGAGTCGTTTGCCCTTTTCTCCGCAATGGACTTGGCACAAAAGATTGGGTCCCCAATTGGCATGTCTAAGTTCAGTGCATTTGACTTCTTTATCTCATCAGGAAAGCCTCAAAAGTCTCTTTTACTGAAAAAGTAGTATTTATAAAAAGACCTAGTGAAAAACCATGCTGTTTAATAATACTGAGTGCCTGTAACACTTTGCCCCAGCAATGACCCCATCATCCATATACCAGGATTGGAATGAAAGCTGCGACTATTACATTGGTAAGAGTTAAAAATCTTTTAATAGTTAATAATCCTTAGTCATGCTTTGGTGTGGTCCTTTCACTATGATATTTGTGTACATTTTATTTGCATAGCAAGTCAGTAGCATTCTTTGTATTTAGGTTGTCTAGTTCGCTACTTGTTGCAACATTGTAGTTAAAAAAAAAGGAAAAATAACATACATATATTGCTTTTAGAGTAGGACAAGTGATAAAAACATTCTCTGTACAAGAATATAGGAATCAAAGGTGTAAAAAGCAAGGGAACAAAGCTTGTGATTGAAAAGGAAATATGAAACAGACCTATATTAGCACACACAGTTAAATATGACAACATGCTGCTAATATGTAGGTCTGGTGCCATGGGGTGTGTGGAGGTGACCTGGTGCCGTGGGGTGTGTGAGGAGACCTGATGCTATGGGGTGTGTGGTGGAGACCTGGTGCCATGGGGTGTGTGGAGGAGACCTGGTGCCATGGGGTGTGTGGAGGAGACCTGGTGCCATGGGGTGTGTGGAGGAGACCTGGTGCCATGGGATGTGTGGAGGAGACCTGGTGCCATGAGGTGTGTGGAGGAGACCTGGTGCCATGGGATGTGTGGAGGAGACATTGTGCCATGGGGTGTGTGGAGGAGACCTGGTGCCATGGGGTGTGTGGAGGAGACCTGGCGTCATGGGATGTGTGGAGGAGACCTGGTGCCATGGGGTGTGTGGAGGAGACCTGGTGCCATGGGGTGTGTGGAGGAGACATTGTGCCATGGGGTGTGTGGAGGAGACCGGTGCCATGGGTGTGTGGAGGAGACCTGGTGTCATGTGGTGTGTGGAGGAGACATGGTGTCATGGGATGTGTGAAGGAGACCTAGTGACATGGGGTGTGTGGAGACCTGGTGCCATGGGGTGTGTGGAGGAGACCTGGTGCCATGGGGTGTGTGGAGGAGACCTGGTGCCATGGGGTGTGTGGAGGTGATCTGGTGCCATGGGATGTGTGGAGGAGACCTGGTGCCATGGGGTGTGTGGAGGAGACCTGGTGCCATGGGGTGTGTGGAGGTGACCTGGTGACATGGGGTGTGTGGAGGAGACCAGGTGCCATGGGGTGTGTGGAGGAGACCTGGTGCCATGGGGTGTGTGGAGACCTGGTGCCATGGGGTGTGTGGAGGAGATCTGGTGTTATGGGTGTGTGGAGGAGACCTGGTGCCATGGTGTGTGTGGAGGAGACCTGGTGCCATGGGGTGTGTGAAGGAGACCTGGTGCCATGGGGTGTGTGGAGGTGTCCTGGTGCCATGGAGTGTGTGGAGGAGACCTGGTGCCATGGTGTGTGTGGAGCAGACCTGGTGCCATGGGGTATGTGGAGGTGACATGGTGCCATGGGGTGTGTGGAGGAGACCTGGTGCCATGGGGTGCGTGGAGGAGACCTGGTGCCATGGTGTGTGTGGAGGAGATCTGGTGCTATGGGTGTGTGGAGGCAACCTGGTGCCATGGGGTGTGTGGAGGAGACCTGGTGCCATGGTGTGTGGAGGAGATCTGGTGTTATGGGTGTGTGGAGGAGACCTGGTGCCATGGGGTGTGTGGAGGAGATCTGGTGCTATGGGTGTGTGGATGAGACCTGGTGCCATGGTGTGTGTGGAGACCTGGTGCCATGGGGTGTGTGGAGGAGACCTGGTGCCATGGGGTGTGTGGAGGAGACCTGGTGCCATGGTGTGTGTGGAGGAGATCTGGTGCTATGGGTGTGTGGATGAGACCTGGTGCCATGGTGTGTGTGGAGACCTGGTGCCATGGGGTGTGTGGAGGAGACCTGGTGCCATGGGGTGTGTGGAGGAGACCTGGTGCCATGGTGTGTGGAGGAGATCTGGTGTTATGGGTGTGTGGAGGAGACCTGGTGCCATGGTGTGTGTGGAGACCTGGTGCCATGGGGTGTGTGAAGGAGACCTGGTGCCATGGGGTGTGTGGAGGAGACCTGGTGCCATGGTGTGTGGAGGAGATCTGGTGTTATGGGTGTGTGGAGGAGACCTGGTGCCATGGTGTGTGTGGAGACCTGGTGCCATGGGGTGTGTGAAGGAGACCTGGTGCCATGGGGTGTGTGGAGGTGTCCTGGTGCCATGGGGTGTGTGGAGGTGTCCTGGTGCCATGGGGTGTGTGGAGGAGACCTGGTGCCATGGGGTGTGTGGAGGAGACCTGGTGCCATGGGGTGTGTGGAGGAGACCTGGTGCCATGGGGTATGTGGAGGAGATCTGGTGTCATGGGGTGTGTGGAGGAGACCTGGTGCCATGGGGTGTGTGGAGGAGACCTGGTGCCATGGGGTGTGTGGGGGAGACCTGGTGCCATGGGGTATGTGGAGGAGATCTGGTGTCATGGGGTGTGTGGAGGAGACCTGGTGCCATGGGGTGTGTGGAGGAGACCTGGTGCCATGGGGTGTGTGGAGGAGACCTGGTGCCATGGGGTGTGTGGAGGAGACCTGGTGTCATGGGGTGTGTGGAGGAGACATGGTGCCATGGGATGTGTGAAGGAGACCTAGTGACATGGGGTGTGTGGAGACCTGGTGCCATGGGGTGTGTGGAGGAGGCCTGGTGCCATGGGGTGTGTGGAGGAGACCTGGTGCCATGGGATGTGTGAAGGAGACCTAGTGACATGGGGTGTGTGGAGACCTGGTGCCATGGGGTGTGTGGAGGTGACATGGTGCCATGGGGTGTGTGGAGGAGACCTGGTGCCATGGGGTGTGTGGAGGTGCCATGGGTTATGTGGAGGTGACATGGGGTGTGTGGAGGAGACCTGGTGCCATGGGGTGTGTGGAGGTGACATGGTGCCATGGGGTGTGTGGAGAAGACCTGGTGCCATGGGGTGTGTGGAGGTGACCTGGTGCTGTGGGGTGTTCACATATGGGGGTATCTATATGGATTCATACATTTTGTGGTTAGATTTCTTTTTATAGCACCCCACTTTTCCTTCTGATGCTGGCTAACTCAGGGGCTTTTTAGTTCAAATTATTATTGAACCATGAAAGTTAATAGCTGACAAGTAAACTCAAGCCACTTCAAAGATTTGTTCGAAAAATGTCAGCCCCTGCACTTCTCATTCCAGGGGCCATGCAACACCTATTCCAATACCAAGGCGGATAATGATCAACTGTTGTAACATTGGTTATGAAGTGGGAGTTCTAATTGCCGACTATTGGTCACTATGGTCACATGCATTGGTAAACTCTGAATTTGGTCAGCACCCACAAACAAGTCATGAACTCACCAAGTGCTGATATAGAAACAGGTAACACCAATCTTGATAGCAGTGGTAATCAGTTACATGTACTTCTATCTATCTAAACCATACTTAGTAGGGTCTTCATAAAAAGGTGGTGTCCACAGGTTTAAATGGGTGTGGTCCTTAGAGGTTTCTGATGCTCAAACATTTTATTTTGGAACAATAGGACGCCAACCAGGATGTGACAGTTTCATAGAGCCGGGGGAAATCCCCCATTACCATATCAGTTCAGTCCACCACATTCCTTCCATTGATGCTTTAAATGGATTTAATTGTTCACTATTTTCAAAAGCGAAAAAATGAATGGTTGTATGAAGTGAAATTTTTATATTTGTACCGATTGGTTGTCAGGTGTGCTCCTGCAAACGCCCTAGCTGGGACCACAGTTGTACTCGTGCCACTCCATTGGCTCTGCTAGATATGTCACTTTTTAATAACTGCAAATCTTATATTAAACATGAACATAATAAAATACAGTACACCACATTTCGAAAATACAGACTCAGTTCAAGAAATACATACAGGCTGCATATATTATGCCAAGAAATCACACACTATATAAAATATATAACACAGACTCAGTTTGAGCAGGCCAATAAGTGATCCATTAATGCTCCCTAATGAAGAATAATATCATAAAGCAGGCATAATGGTCTGCCAGCCCATTATATTTCAATTAAAAAAAAAAAAGCATTTTTTGGATAACTGACACTACAAAACATCATTGGTGAATAACTTATGTGAGATCTTAAGTTTTAAAACAATCACAATCTACATTATCTTTACTTGCATTCAGAAATTTGGAAGTACAATAATGAGTTTTAAGAGGTTAAAATATGCACCATAAGAAGGGGTAGAAAAAATGTGAAGTGTTAAAAGGCTGCGGCTCTGGCCCATCCCAAAAAGAACAAGTAAATAGTAGTGGTCGCAATGGATGACTACTGATTATAGCCCTAACCGTTTATGGTATGCATTCGGTTTGCAATAAAGTCTGGTAATCATGCTCTTGGTTCAACTGCAATCACAGTCAGAAATAGTGAGCAGTTTTTAAGTGAAGTGATTGGTTGGTTCATATGTGTGCAATGAGTTATTTAACAAGCTAGTGCTGCTTTGGTACTGCAATTTTTTGGTTATTATTAGTCATGAATAGAGACAAGTGAAACTTGGAGGCATACAAAAAAGCACTGAAATCGAAGAGGCATTAAAGGGAGGCTGGACATGGCTGTTATGATTGTTTTTATTTTCTTAAATGAATATACTCTATGTGATAGGCTTATAATCCAATTTGTATGCCTTTAGCATGTTGACTTTTAAAGATATAAGCGTACAAAGTTTTGAATCATAGTGCGTCACTTGGATCCAATTATTAATACAAAGTATTATTTATGAATGATGGCAGTACGACCATACTCATTTGTCAAACCTACATGAAGAGTCCATGTCTAAGACAGTACCGATGATAACGATATCGAAGATAACTTAAACCCTCCACCTGCAAGCCATCTTGGAAATACACCGTGGTGTTCTTGTGCGCAGCGTATTCCACAAGCTACCGAGCATGAGTGTGTGTGCTGCCGGGAGTTGGAGGACGTACTGTGTATATTATCACAAGAATCAGTCAGGTTGAACTGCATTGTGGATCACCCTGAGATCACCCTGAGTTTGCCACAGTCTGCTTAAACCTGCTAGTGTTTCGTGTTGCATTAGCTGGAACCGTCGCAATGAGAGGGGAAAGAATTCTAGTGAACAAGTAAAGTTAATTTAGAATAACATTTCCAAAAGGAAAACGGTGGAACGAAACCCCTTTATCATGCTTGTACGTTGTACTGAAGCATCCACTAACGGCACAGAAAACACCTCGTAAAATGCAAATAATATTTTATAATGCAACACGCATTAATAATTGGATCCAAGTGACGCGATGTCACATGACTAATTTCATATTCAAAAGTTGAATATCTTGAAAACGAAGCATATGAAATAAAATAATAAAACCTGTATCCTACACTAGTGACTATCTTTCATATGAAGGGCACTTGTTTTTCCATGCCAGCCTCCCTTTAACAATTTGCTCATCTGCAAGTGCCATAGATGACACAATTAACTAAAAACCTTCTCTATGAGAAAGTTGGTGGGATGTAGGATTTGAAGGCACTGGTGGTGTAAAAAGCAAGGAAACAAGGGTCTGTAATAGTAAGGGAAAATGTCATAGTCCTATATTTAGCCCATTTGTAGCATATACTATGTGCGTGTGCTAAATATAGGACTATGACATTTTCCCTTACTATTACAGACCCTTGTTTCCTTGCTTTTTATACCACCAGTGCCTTCAAATCCTATATCCCACCAACTTTCTCATAGAGAAGGTTTTTAGTTACTTGATTCATAGATTTTTTCTCATATCTAATTATACATCTTACACTGACCGTATACATGTAGTTGACTATTTGATCACAGTAGGCACTCCTCCAGCCAATTGGTGAAATTTCCATTCTTTAACTGTATTCCTATCCCAAGTTATGCATGGTCAAGAAGGAGGAGGTTATTCCTGGACTGGCGGGCAGTATCCTTTTATTCTCTACGACCACGCAGTTTTGCGACATGAAACCAACGACGAAATTACTCGCTTTCGTCTTCTTGTTTGATTACAACAATTAGCTAAACGATCAGTTTGTCAGGAGTCTCGTTATAAATGGGTGGTGTGTTTTTAATGATATTCATAGTAGGGATCAAATCCTATACAGTATCCCTACCCGTATATCAACTCCCCTATACCATGGGGTTTATATGAGGGTACAGTAAGCATAGTGATGTTAGGCTAGGGTTTTGTGTTCCTAGCAATCGCCTCAACCCACCGCTAATGAGATTCACCTTGTGAAGGAATCTTGTGGTTTATGTCAACTATGCCCCTGCCAGCAGTTATTAACGGAATACACCAGGTTGATATGAGGTAAGAGGGTAGGGGCACAGCAAACACTCGGGAATCAAGTGGACTTCATTACCAACCAAATCTGTTTCTAGTCATTGCCACTAGGCTGAAAAAAGTCAGAGATTTCTGACCGCGCCTCAGGCAGTGGCTCCTTGTACATTGTGAGCTGGTCCTGAACCTCGCCAAGCATTGCTGACTGCTCTACCCAATGCTCCCTATGAGCTTGGTATTGTCTGGAGTCAATGAGAGACTCAAATAACACCATGAGCTCCCTCATCTTCTTGCGAGCCTGATTCAACGAAATGACAGCAGGCTTGTTCACTACCTACCTACATGTTGCTCTATGTCAGAATCACCTTCACAAAAGCATCATAATCGTCAGGCTCACCACAGGAGTCAACGCATCCAGTGCATCCATCCCCTCCTCCGTTAGCATCCAAGGAGAATCGAACTCACGTACAGCCTCCTCCTCCAACTCAGAGAAAACTATGCTCAGCTTTCCAAAAAGATCAGCTAGATGATCTGCTGCCTTCTGCATCTGAGCATGGCCTTTACTGACCTTCTCCTTGTCCTCAATGTACCTCTGGTTCACCTCGAAGGGGAGGATACTGACCTTTTGCCAGCAGTTCTTAACCACCTCATCAGGAATGTCCCTGAGTGCATCCTGCACCCACAACATAGCCTGCTTCATATCTGGAGAAGGCAGCTGCCCAGCTTGTCCAGCCCCCACCCCACCTTCTCCATCAACCATGACACAAGCTTCGCCCGCCACTTGCAAGCAATGATACCCTGATTGAGGGGCTGCTAGACTGACGTTGTGTTGGAATACAATGTTGCGGCTACAATTTGTATGCTACCGTACACATTTGTTAACCATATCATGTTGCGTGATACACAGTACTGTACATCTAGCCAAAGGGTGCAGGTTTGCATGCAGTAGTATTCCATTAATACAGCTGGGGGAATCAACAGTCCTGGGTAAACCACCTTCTAATGAGATTCCATCACAAAGTGTTAAGGAGCATGCTCTGGCATGACCTGGCTTGCTTTTAGGTGTTAATTATACATGTGTTGGGCATGCATGTTCTAGAACTTTCTATTGGCTATTGAACTGTGTGTGTGATTCAGATCTAGACGTCAGTGTGCATTCTTTTCGTGCTCTACTGTATTTGACGTAGGCAGTATTACTGTGATTTCCCTGTAATATTACACTCTTTGAATATCCTGAGTATTTTCTAACGAGAAACACAACACAAAGTGAATCTCATAAGCAGTGGGTTGAGTGATCTCTAGGAACACAAAACATCACTATGAATATTTTCCCAAGGTTGATATGAGGGTGGTATGAAAATGGAGTTTCGCTATCACTGTAGATAATTGGAAGTAGATGGGAGTCTAGGTGAAGGCAGTTTAACAGGTGACAGAAGCAGCCAAAGGCATGATAATATTGTCCACGATGACACTGCACTGTAAGTGGTAAGCCATTGAAACGCTCTTAGCAATGTAATGGAAGTAAGTTTACCAAGGACCTAAGGAGGAAGACGTTCTGTTACAGTTAATAAAATACTGCGGGGTGTATTTTAATTTGTCATGGTATGATGTCATTTGTCACAGTGTGGTGAAGAAGAAGTATTTTTCATTTTTGGCCAATATGCACAAATTCAATCATCAGACTTTGCAATAGGAAACAAACATTCAGACAACGGGAAAAATAAACGTGTGAGTTAGTTTGCCCTTCTTTAGGTTGAATTGACATAGAAGAAAATGTACAATAAATACGGAGAAAAAGGCATAAACAAACCACGCAATTGCATTTCTTCCCAAAAAGGTCAATGAGCCAGTTTCACACAAGTAAAGAACATGCTCCAATAAGAAAGTTGGTGAGACAAAGGATTTGAAGGCAAAGGTAGAAAGGAAGGGAACACGATTTGGGGGAAAGAAATACAGCAAGTCTCAGAAGTCACGCCAAAGCTCGAAGGATCAGGGGGAACTAGTTGGAAAACGGAAAGTGTGTGTTCCTGAGTCCGCCACTGATTTCAAAACTAACTCCAAGAATGTATATCAGTCGTGACGTAATTATAAATGCAATCCTCACATCTTACGTGAAACTGGCTCATTACACATGTTGCTTATGAGTACTACAACCGAGTGATAATGACATATGTTATGGCTACACAGTGTAGCACCACAGATGTACATCATAAGCGCACAGTTGTCATGGACACCCACCTGCTGATGATGTTGGTCCTGCTAGGTTCCCTAGTATCCGAGAGAGAACAATACAAAAACATCACTTGCAGAAATATATGAAAATCTACATGTGCATGTTTCCACAGGGCACCAGGTTAAACGTGCTTACTGATGAAGAGTGTCAAGCAATAACTGTACATGCATGCACACAACACATCTCTTTATTGGTCTAAGTTGTTTGATTAATTGGTGGAGGTCAGAACCCTAAGTACTTGTGTCTCATCCTTATCATGTTTGGGGGGAGATACTGGAAACCTGAGCTGATCTTATCATTTATGGAATTGTTGCAGTGTAAAGGGAACTTACATTGTTATTATCTTCTTTAAGAATAAAAATTGGAGTATCAGGCACTGAAATTTCAATCATCTACAATGCTGCAAGCATTGCCCTAGTTTTGTTTGTCCTTAAAGGCCCAAGATATGTTGGACAAATCCACATACTATAGTCTAAAACGATAATTAGCAGACTGTTGCATGTTGTAAACATGTAAAGAAAAACATTCTCTAATGAGAAAGTACAACTGTTTGGTGTTGGCCATGGTGTTCTCTCGTAACTAGAGCGGGCTTTGCTTTGCACACTTCTGATAATTGATCCTTCAGTACTTGCTTCACAGTGCAGCAACACTTATGCAATGTCATTGCTATGTCAAGCGTTGAAATAGAATTATGATGCCGGTAGTCATAGTAACAGTGACCCATATATATGAAAATAAGGTATTAGTTCGACGCCATGCACTGCTGACCAGTGAAGATAAAATGCTGAATCATTACATGTCTTTTGGTACAAACGGCATAAACTAAAATTGATTCTATAGAGAGGTATATGAAAAAAAAGGAAGGAAAGGAAGAACCTGGAGAATGATAGGAGTGGGGTACTAGGGTGAGCTACTTGTATTTTAGTTCTCTAAAACCATATGTTGCACCAAGTCCGACTAGCGTGAAAAGATTTGTCTTTAACTTGATGTATGATTTCTACTATTATCTACGCCGTCTGTTTGTCGAGAACGCTGCTAGTCACAGTTCAGAGTACAAAAAAAATGGAATTCATGACCCAGGTCAATTCCTATATTAAAGGAACTACTACCATAGCTCCTGATATGTGCATCTAATAACAATACGAATAAAAGAAATAACATTTGTTTTTAAACCTTATCGGTTATCTTGTTTAACACACACCCACCCTCAACACCTACCCCTGGACTTACTTGTATTAGTTGCCATAGCAGGACTGCTGGTCCCAGCACAGTTGATGGCCACCACTGAGACAGTGTAGGCAGTGTTACTGGTCAGTCCAGTGAATGTGTATGTGGGTCATTCTATGGCAGATCACCCGATGGACATGCTATTTTTCCACCACACCCCCTCAGATTTGAATTATAGTTTGCACATCTATTTAGAATATTAGGGAAAGTACGGCCACCAATTATCACATCTGTGTCTTTATCAAATCTTGAGAATCTTGATTATTAATTATTCATTTCTTTTTTTACCCTTTCATCTATAAAATTCATATCCTTTGAGCCATTGGTCACAGAGTACAGTGCAAGGTATCATTGAGAAGCCAAAACCATGGCAAATTATACTATTGAGTTATTTTAATTATTTCATGAAGTTTATTAACCATTAAATTGTAACACAAAGTTTGGCAGCTCATGGCTATGAAGGGACAAGCTTTTATTAAAATGTTTTATTTTTCCAGTAAAGCCCTATCATCATAGAGTATAAAATGTTATAAATTGGACTGGCTAATCTTATTTACAAAATACTATAAATGTTTAAAGTACAAGCATTTCGTTTTGTATGCACCTTGGTGAGATGCTACATATGGCTTCATCCTTTATATGGTGCATTATCAAAACAAATGAATTTTTTTAATGTTTCAAATTTTATTTCCCAGCCAAAAATAATCAGTTAACATAAAGGTCTTAACATAAAGGCAAATGTCAGGTCTACATAAAAAGGTACAAGCTGTTTGAGCCTTTGTCAATGATCCATGAGAAATAGTGTATCCTCTGGAACTGGTCAAGCTAGGTGGGTCAATGGTGCAAAGAATGTCACTTTCCTCAATCCAGCATGTATCATCACTTTCAGGGAAAACAAATTTATTCATACCACTGCTGGGGTGCATGAACCTGATTAGTAAATCTCCGAACTCTTCAGAGATATCATTGACTGTACCATACCACACTTTTTTATCGTACATACATGCTACATAGTTGCCTTTGACTACATCAGAGCAACGCCTCCACAATGCTGACTACTCTGGCCCTTGGTCCTGAGGAAAACTTCATGCACTGCCAAAGTAGTTGTGGAGAGTGGAACATAACTATGATACCTCTGAGTACCCTTGAGAGTGTGGCTTACGATGCGCCATTCAAAAAGCAATGTAGACTACTGCCACCAACTAATCACAATATAACTACTATAAGCTGTACATAATGATCACTTCATATCAGAAAGAACACTCACACAAGAACCCCCCCCCCTCCCCACCCCCCTTAAATAGCAGTATTTTTAAAGATGCAGCAACAGGTCAGGTCTCACGAATAGGGTTCTACACCTCACTTCATTTGTATCCATTCAGTGTAGGGACAAACCAAAGCATGAACCTAATTCATGGTCTCATGTAAGGCTTCACACTTTATTGTGTTTACATTACAACCACAGCATTTCATTGCTGCCATGGAGTACTCTATGTCAATAACCTTTGTCATTTGAAATACTCAATAACCAAATAATTAGCCACTCCTATTTTGATTTTAAATAACTCTATGATGACACAACCTTGTAATGTATTATCTCTTACACTGCGAGATTTTGTCCCTTTTTACTGGGATGTGCCCCAAAAATAGAAATTCATGTTCTGGTTAATTAACCTCCCAAATTATTATTTCAAGTATGTGTTCAGATTGTTTGATGCTTCAACTTCTCAAATATACCTTGCATTAAATTATGTGACTAATCATTACAGAGATATAAGCAGTCAAAGATTTAGGGTAAAGAAATCAATAAAACAATTATCACACCAAATCTTGAAATCCGATAAAGATTATAAGGGGATAATTGATGTAGTTACTTTCCCAGTCGTGGTAAACATATGTACCCAATTTCATCCAAATATGAGACTGTGTGGTGTTATTGACCGGGTGATCTGCCATAGAATGACCCATGTGTTAGCATTAGCAGGTAGGGAGATAGGAGTGCTGCCATTGATACTGACATTGTAGCTGGTAGCCGTTGGAACAGATGTCCAGGTCACTGTTAGCTGGTCTGAATAGATGCTTGTCAGTGATGTAATGGTTGGAGCACTGGGAGGAGCTGAAACATTGAGATATGTACATGTAAGCTGTTGTGTAGTAGAATTAGATAATCACACCCTACACCAATATCCATGGCAACTGCAAATGGTCCTTATTGCTATTTAATATTGATATACAGTGTAGCTGCTAAGTGAAGTCTTTCACATCACTTCATGTTGTTTCATTCCATTGAAAAGTTGAATATTAAGTCCCATCCTTATCCCGTAGCTTGAGACCAGCTATTGAGCCAGCATGACTATGGAATGTGGTTTATCATGCTCTGAGATACTCAAGGGCTTCGAGGCCTATAGCCATAGAAATTACTGGTTCCTATGCTGGAAAACTGATAGTGCTTCAAATGGATTCATTTATCTAAGAAAGAATTTAAACTTGACAGAAAACAGTGTTGAACTATTTAGAAATGCATGTGCAATCTAATGTGGACACCACCTCAAGTGTCCTGATTAGGGTTAGGGTTAGGGTTAGGGTTAGGGTATATACAGTCTAATGTGGACACCACCTCAAGTGACAGATTATTGAAGTGTCCCTATTTCAGGAGTTCATTATGTATGTAAGCCAATGATACTTTAGTGATTCAAGGTGTGTCCAGTGTCCCTACTACAGCATTTAGGGGTTCCACTGTACTGGGGAGAAAGTTTCTGCCAATTGTACTTTTTTGAAGACTTATTTTCTGTGCATCACATCAGCTGACTGCATTGAAGGCATTCTCTCACTATCTTATAAATGCTCACAACATATACAAAATGACTCATGTACATTTTTATACATATCTAGCACGTTTTGGCTTTGTCCCATCAGGACTCACAGACTTGAGGAGTGGCACAAATTCACCTCATTAGATGTAGTTATATACCTGGGGCTCTTCTAGTGTACCAACTGCTTGACCATGTTAAATTTATTAAAACATACAATCAAGGAACAGGGCATACCCTAACGGCCAGCATACCCTAATGGTCAGCATACCCTAATGGCCAGCATACCCTAATGGCCAGCATACCCTAACGGCCGGCATACCCTAATGGCCAGCATACCCTAATGGCCAGCATACCCTAACGGCCGGCATACCCTAATGGCCAGCATACCCTAATGGCCAGCATACCCTAACGGCCGGCATACCCTAACGGCCGGCATACCCTAATGGCCGGCATACCCTAATGGCCGGCATACCCTAATGGCCGGCATACCCTAATGGTCAGCATACCCTAACGGCCAGCATACCCTAACAGCCAGCATACCCTAATGGCCGGCATACCCTAATGGCCGGCATACCCTAATGGCCAGCATACCCTAACGGCCGGCATACCCTAACGGCCGGCATACCCTAATGGCCGGCATACCCTAATGGCCGGCATACCCTAATGGCCAGCATACCCTAACGGCCGGCATACCCTAACGGCCGGCATACCCTAATGGCCGGCATACCCTAATGGCCAGCATACCCTAACGGCCGGCATACCCTAATGGCCAGCATACCCTAATGGCCAGCATACCCTAATGGCCGGCATACCCTAATGGCCGGCATACCCTAATGGTCAGCATACCCTAACGGCCAGCATACCCTAACAGCCAGCATACCCTAATGGCCAGCATACCCTAACGGCCGGCATACCCTAACGGCCGGCATACCTTAATGGCCAGCATACCCTAACGGCCGGCATACCCTAATGGCCGGCATACCCTAATGGCCGGCATACCCTAATGGCCAGCATACCCTAACGGCCAGCATACCCTAATGGCCGGCATACCCTAATGGCCAGCATACCCTAATGGCCAGCATACCCTAATGGCCAGCATACCCTAATGGCCAGCATACCCTAATGGCCGGCATACCCTAATGGCCGGCATACCCTAACAGACGGCATACCCTAATGGCCAGCATACCCTAACGGCCGGCATACCCTAATGGCCGGCATACCCTAATGGCCGGCATACCCTAATGGCTGGCATACCCTAACGGCCAGCATCCCCTAATGGCCAGCATACCCTAATGGCCGGCATACCCTAACGGCCGGCATACCCTAACGGCCAGCATACCCTAATGGCCGGCATACCCTAATGGCCGGCATACCCTAATGGCCAGCATACCCTAATGGCCAGCATACCCTAATGGCCGGCATACCCTAACGGCCGGCATACCCTAACGGCCAGCATACCCTAATGGCCGGCATATCCTAATGGCTGGCATACCCTAATGGCCGGCATACCCTAATGGCCGGCATACCCTAACGGCTGGCATACCCTAATGGCCAGCATACCCTAATGGCCGGCATACCCTAACGGCCGGCATACCCTAACGGCCAGCATACCCTAATGGCCAGCATACCCTAATGGCCAGCATACCCTAATGGCCGGCATACCCTAATGGCCAGCATACCCTAATGGCCGGCATACCCTAATGGCCAGCATACCCTAACGGCTGGCATACCCTAATGGCCAGCATACCCTAATGGCCGGCATACCCTAATGGCCGGCATACCCTAATGGCCGGCATACCCTAATGGCCAGCATACCCTAATGGCCAGCATACCCTAATGGCCGGCATACCCTAATGGCCAGCATACCCTAATGGCCGGCATACCCTAATGGCCAGCATACCCTAATGGCCAGCATACCCTAACGGCCAGCATACCCTAATGGCCGGCATACCCTAACGGCCGGCATACCCTAATGGCCGGCATACCCTAATGGCCGGCATACCCTAATGGCCGGCATACCCTAATGGCCGGCATACCCTAACGGCCGGCATACCCTAATGGCCAGCATACCCTAATGGCCAGCATACCCTAATGGCCGGCATACCCTAATGGCCAGCATACCCTAATGGCCGGCATACCCTAATGGCCAGCATACCCTAACGGCCAGCATACCCTAATGGCCAGCATACCCTAATGGCCGGCATACCCTAACGGCCGGCATACCCTAATGGCCGGCATATCCTAATGGCTGGCATACCCTAATGGCCGGCATACCCTAATGGCCGGCATACCCTAATGGCCGGCATACCCTAATGGCCGGCATACCCTAACGGCCGGCATACCCTAACGGCCGGCATACCCTAATGGCCAGCATACCCTAACGGCCGGCATACCCTAACGGCCAGCATACCCTAATGGCCAGCATACCCTAATGGCCGGCATACCCTAATGGCCAGCATACCCTAACGGCTGGCATACACAGGTCCACTTCCTGCCAACTTATTACCTGATACTTAAATGAATATGAGTAAAATTTAGTAAACAAATGTTTTACAAAGTTGCAGGTGATAAATCGCCAGGAAGTCCTACATCATTATAACATTCAAGAAAAAAAACCATCTGACATGAATGATTCCTATTTAAACACTATCAGACTTGAAACGGTTCCAGCAGTGAAGCAAGAAAAAATCTTAAGCGTCCTTAACTCAGCTATTCTATCTCCTTGAATGAATCTTGTCATATAAAAAACCAAAATTTATGCAGTACTTAGCTTCTGTAATGAGGACCTAATGTGTCTAGAATATAAGAGAACTTATTATGTTTGTTCTATATAATGGTTCAAGTATTATTTAACGTTCAATACACACCATGGCTCACCAAGGATTGATAAGGTTGCATTTCCTATACAAGTGCTTGTAGCAGTTACTATATTGTAGCTGGAACATGATACCACTAGACCATCCATTGCTGGTGTGACCACCGCAGAGAGGGTGGAGGTAAGACAGTAGAGGTTATTTGTAAGAGGAGGCGTGTTGGTTGCTGTGAAGGGTCCACATGTGCCACTTGAAGAAGTAGTGAGACAGGATTGAGCAGGTGCTGGAGGACCCTGAGCTAGTATGAGTGAAGTCCCTACACAGCCTCCCACTGAAGGCACAGCCCACAGTGTGTTCCCAACATAGCTGCTAACATTACACATGTAGTTGACAGCAGTGTTAGGACATATCTTCGTGGGACAGCTGGTCCCTCCTGTGAGCTGACATGGCAAGGTCTGGGAGAAAACTGGGAGGGTGGGGAGGGGATGGTAATTAATAAATGTTGAAGAGTTACGTTTTGATTTTAATAGTATGCCCTGTTATGGCATTCTACCAGCAAAAACATTTGACACGGCAATGTTCAGAATATGATTATTATTCATACTCTGTATGTGAGGTCATGTGTACATAGTTATGTTACTATGTCACGTCACATCCAAAGTACATAAAAAAGCAATGTCAATGTTTTTGTCAATACAGGTAAGGCGATGTGAAAGATGCTTAGGTCAGTCAGTCAGGGCACTCAGGCTATGGACTGACCACTTCTTGCTCGAGTGTCTGGTAACGCATTAATATAGTTATGCAAGTACATCATTATATTCACAGGTTACCCGAGATCGGTTAACATAATTTATTGCCCAGCTGTCTCAACCATACCTCCCACCCACACTGAACTTATAGTGAAGGAAGGGCATGGGAAATGAGCATCTAGTGGAGGCTATAATACAGGACCATACACTGGAGGTGGTAATGGAGGCTATGAAACTTGTAATGGATGCTATGAGCCAGGACCATGTAGCAGAAGAACGTTGCACCAGAGGCTATGAAACATTGGCATGTACTGAAGGCGATGAGACACATGTATGTAATAATACACAAGCATGTAGTTGGAGGCTCAGATAGGACCATGTGGTGGAGACTGATGTCGGAGTATGAGATACATTATGTGTGTGTGTGTGTGTATTTAACATGCAGATGAAATGAAAACAGTATGGTGGTTGGTTAATACATCTGAGCGTGCAGAGCGTTTTCTTCGCAACGAACATGAGCTACTGGGGGGACGAGGGATGGGAGGGGTGGGGGTTTGAGCCAGCGGTAGTTGGACGTTTATGGGAAGCTAAACTGGCATTGTAAAATGCTCGCGGGGAGGGAGCAGAGTCTAGACTCTGCTCCCTCCCCGCGAGCATTTTACAATGCCAGTTATACACAAGGATGATATACGTACCATTAGCGATCGTTCCAATGATCATCCACCACTGTAATTTCTGCAAAGGAACAAGTATTCGTAAGAACTGGTCGCCGCACTTTATATGTTGTTACCATCATCTTGTACAACTTGGCGCGAGTTTTTTTGGTACACGTAATAGTACGTTATTAATACTCATTAATATAATTATATCACATGATAGATTATTAATTAATTAATACCTTGCACGAGCATGGCAGGCCAACCGCAAGCCGCCTTTTAAAGGTTGCAGTAGAAGCGGTACGGGTCTGCATGCACGCGGGAGCTATCAAGACAAATGCACTGACAAGGCTGAACAACTTGCACGCAACGCCTTCACCTATTGGTTACCATGCACGTTTCAGCCGGAATCAGCCCACGTCCTTTACCATGTCAGATGACCCTATGTACAACAACGTGCGAGCCACATGAGGTATGTATAGACACAATCGAGGTTTGAAGTTACGAATCTCGAAGATATTAGAATCTCGAAGAGTATGAAACAAGCACCACGCAATACGTCTTTCTCTACGCTACAGTTTAGGCTTCGCCATAGCGCTTCAAGCCGTAACCTCTTCTTACAGCTACCGAAATTCAAATTGAACCCCCGTTGGTACGCAAACTTACTAGTACATGTAGTACACAACTGAAACTGAAACTGGCTCTACCGACACTTCATCAGGTGCAGCAGCCGCCTGAACTGCTTTAATTAAGGAATCCTACTGTACCTTACCTGTTCCTATGAAGTTAGGTTTCTTAGGCCTGACACACATGGAGCGATATCAGCTGACATATTTTGTACGTAATTTGTTCGTACAAATTTTAATAAATTAATAGGGGAAAAAGAAAAGAAATCCGACCGGGAACCAACTCCGCAATTTTAATTAGTTCATGCGAAACGATGATGGAATTATTGCTAATGGATGTAAGGTATGGAATGCACGATACAGCCAGTGGCGTAGCGAGAGGGGGAACATATATCTCCGGGAGCAGGGTAGTCTGGGGACCCGATTACTATCAGTCAGGTGACTTGCAATTGATCGCATCCGTATTGTTGGTACAGTTTCTGTACCCTCATATCAACCTGCCCTATTCATAGTGATGCTAGGCTAGGGTTTTTGTGTTCCTAGCAATCACATCAACCCACCACTAATGAGTTCACTTTCTGAAGGAACTCATTAAAAGGTGGTTTATGTCAACAACACCCCTGTTGATCCTCCCAGCAGTTATTAAAGGAATACTACATGTCCATACACTGCAAAGTGAACTCATTAACGATGGGTAAACGAGGTATCTCTAGCTAGGAACACAAAATTTTGAATAGAGTGTATTTTACCACATCCACTTTACCCCTATATCAACCCCCGTGGTACAGAGGGGTTGATATAAGGGTACATGTACTGTAGTATGAATAATAGGATAACGGATGAGTACTAGTCCCCAGACAATTTAGCATTAGTATGGCGGATAATCTTTCTGTCCTTTGTTTGTCTTGATATATGACCTTATCAACCTTCCACTCGGCAGGCGGAGCCTTAACGGAACATCTTCAACGCTTATGGCAGATCCATGAATTTTGAAAGCGGGGGGGGGAGGGGGGCACCAATAAGGAAAAGTTATAATTATGTGAGAAATGGGCATGGTTCACCGAAAGTGGGTGGGTGCGGGAGGGAGGGGGCGCGGACGCTTTTGGTAGCTGTAAGTTCCAAATGCAATTTAAAACGCTACAGGTGCGGGAGGGGGCGCGGACGCTTTTGGTAGCTGTAAGTTCCAAATGCAATTTAAAACGCTACAAGTAAATTAAAACATTCTCTAACGAGAGAGTTGTTGGTATATAGGATTGACCAATGGTGGTGTAAGAAGCACGGAAACAAGAGTGACAGAAATTTTCTGGAAAATTGAAATAGGCCTATATTTAACCCATTACTCAGGCATGCGCTGTTATTTTGTGAGCGTGCTAAATATAGGCCTATTTCAATTTTCCAGTAACATTTCTGTCACTCTTGTTTCCGTGCTTCTTACACCACCATTGGTCAATCCTATATACCAACAACTCTCTCGTTAGAGAATGTTTTTATTTACTTGTTTCATAGGTTTTTTTTTTCACCCTGCAGGCACGTAGCAGTATAGTAGTCAATGAAATGTAGGAAGAGCATATAGAATTTGGACGATCCCCTTTATCTCTTAATGCAATAACAAATAACTTTAATAATAATAATTATAATTATATGAATTGGTTACTACATTCTTCCATCCCCCTACAACTAGGCGTTGCTTGCAAGGCAGGCTCTGACAAGATTGTACACAGCTTGAGAGCTTGCATAGAAGAGAATTGGCTAGAGGACGACTTCGTGGTTGTCAAGGTGGACATGGCTAATGCCTTCAACCAAGTTTCCAGGCAGGCCATTCTTGACGAGTGTTTGATGTTCTTCCCCAAACTCCTACAATGGGTGTCATTGTGCTATGGTTCCCATCCTTTCCTCTGGCACCCCTTAGGCCTGATCACCTCTCAGTCAGGAGTGCAGCAAGGTGACCCACTTGGCCCAATGTTGTTTGCTCTGGTCCTTCGTAAATTGGTATCTTCCGTGGAGGCAGATGATGGCTCCTTTAACCTCCTTTTGAACCTTTGGTATCTTGATGATGGAGTCCTGGCAGGAGACCGATTGGCAGTGTCACGTGCCTTAAACCTTATTGAAGAGTTGGGTCCAAACCTGGGCCTTTACATCAATCTTCCAAAATGTGAGTTATTCAGTAGGAATGGTAGTGCATTGTTCCCACCAGAGGTGAAAGAATCCAACTCACCAAATTTGGAGGTCCTTGGAGTTCCAGTTGGGGACTTCATCCACTGTTCCCGGGTCATTTCTGAGAAATGTGCTCAGAGCAAAGTGTTACTTTCGGCTATCGTAGATGTCTCAGTGATAGACTGGCATGTCTCCCTATCTCTGCTTCGTATATGTGGAGGTTTTTGTAAACTTATCCATCTGGCCAGAGCCACTCCACCTAGTCTTTGTGTGGACAGTTTGAAACACTTTGATGATGAAGTCAGGAAATGCTTTGCTTCATGTCTGGCTTTATCTATCCCTGATAGTAATTGGAACCAGGCACAGCTTAGCCTCAGCTTTGGTGGGTTAGGGCTCCGTTCCCTTGCACTGCATGCTCCAGCTGCTTTCATCTCTTCCTTGGCAGCCTCGGGGTGTGCTAGTCCTGGCAACATGCATCTAGAGAAGGCTGTGGCATCTTTCAACAATCAGGTCTCCATGCTTGATGTTACAACAGTTGACACGGTCCTAGCAGTCCCTCCTCATCAACATACTTTGTCCAAAAAGCTGGACCATCAACTATTCCAGTCTCTCCTGCCCTCGGCTTCTCCTGTAAACAAGGCACGTCTCCTATCTGTGTCTGCTTCACATGCAAGTTCCTGGATCTCAGTGGTCCCTTCTACGAGCCTTGGTCATCATCTTGATCCTGCTGAATGTCAAACAGCCATCAAATGGTGGCTTGGCCTGGACACATCCGGAGGCTCCCTTTGTCCTTTCTGCTCTGGCATCGCCCTGGACCCTCTTGGACACCATGCCATCTCTTGTAGACATGGTGGGTTTGTTCTTCTTCGTCATAACCACCTCCGTGACACCATAGCCAACTTCTGTCACTGTGCCCACCTTTCGGTGAAAGTGGAAATGGGACATGGGCTATCCCCAAGTCATTCTAATTCCCGTCCAGCTGACCTTCTTGTTCAGGGCTGGGATAGGGGTCGCCCTGCAACCTTTGATGTGACAGTGACCTCTCCTCTCACTCCAGCCATCTTGGAGGAGACTAGTGCCTCGGCAGGTGCTGCAGCTCACATCGCTGAAACTAGAAAGCACTCAGCCAATGATGCCAAGTGTGAGGAGTTGGGCTGGGTGTGCATCCCATTGGCTGTGGAATCCTATGGTAATTGGGGGATGGAAGCTCGTTCCACCCTCAAACGCTTGGCCTCCCTAATTTCCATCTATGAGTCACGCATAATGGCTTCGATG
Source organism: Eunapius fragilis (assembly GCA_963681505.1). NCBI lineage: Eukaryota > Metazoa > Porifera > Demospongiae > Spongillida > Spongillidae > Eunapius > Eunapius fragilis. The sequence continues at coordinate 13,288,243 of OY811973.1, read as the reverse complement.
TCGTCAGAGCTTTATGGCCACCTCAACTTACCTTTAGTTAGGTCAGTACCAAGAGCCATAATGGGTAGGGAGTCTATGGGAGTGGGTTGTTAGGTTGTTTATGCATACATAATGTGTAGATAGTGTGTATTAGTTCTATTATATACTTTTACTCAGTGTGTTGATTCCATGCATTGTATTCCTTTGAAAATTTAAAAAAATGAATTGGTTGTGTTGATTATTAATTGTCCTCGCCCGCGCACCCTCGTCGCCTGCGGGGACGTCCTCCTCCCTGGCCTCCCCGCCATGCTGCATTCAGCCAGGGTGGCAGTGGCCATCCATGCAGGCCAGGGAGGGAGGGAGCACAGGCGGCGGTGGTACCGGCGGGAGCTAGCGCAGCTGGTGGTGGTGGCGGCGGGAGTATCGCTGCTTGTTGTTCCGCCAAGAACGCCGGCGGGGGCAGCGCTGGTGGTGCCGGTGGGGGCAGCACTGGTGGTGGTGGTGGCAGGAGCGGGGCTTCTGCTGGAGGTGGCGGGGTGAAGGGGAGAGGAGTTGGAGGATGTATGTCATCCTCTTCCTCCTCCGACCTCTCTTGATTAAAAAAACCAGTTAGGTCTTCAGCTGCCATCTATATGTACGTGACAGAGACAGAGAGTATGATTTTTAAAATTTTACCTTATTGTTTTTTCAAGCAAGTTTACACGTGAACCCACATAGAGTATTATTCAATTCTTACCTCATTTTGCAAAGTGCACTATAATTCAGGTAAGTGTACGAAGTATTTAAAAAGTAAGGTTCAGAGCCGGCAGTATGATACCTATGCCCTACTAAAATATCATTTTCTCCTAATTTCATTGCATTTATTTCACGGATAATTTTTAGCAATGACCCTGCTTTTGCTCTTCGTACACTTAGTGCTTTAGAAACTAATGCCTCTGCCCCAGTCTTACTTACTGCTGCATGGGCAGATCTAGTAACAACCTTTTGAGCTAGCAATAGATGAGACTTACAAAAGGCATCATTTATTTCACTTAGAAGCTCACTATCCCTAAGAATAGCTTTTTCAAGACCACCATTATACTCCATTAGTGCATGAGATTTGGGTTCATACAAGGAGTAGCTATATGGGAGAAGGATATGGTTGCAGTTATTCTCATTTCATCTAGTTCTCAGCCCTTGCAACAGCAATTATATTCATACAGTTGCAAACATGTACATGGCTAGACAATTAGTTTTATAATTAAGGCGTTTCTTCACTAGCAACCGCAAACCGGATCGATCCGGATCGGGGGTGCGTCTTCACTAGCTAATTAGCATTCATCGACCAAACCGGATCGATCCAGTTGGGGCGTAACCCATGACAAAATGGCAGCTGTGCAATATGGAGTAACGAACGTTGGTGGGAATCTGGGGGGCAGCTGACGTTCAGCGACAGCTGGACGGCGTTGTACGAAATAAGTTGATTTATCAGTGGATATGTACTGCTCACAACGAATATGGATACGATCGAACGTGGGAACTTTGTATGTGATTCTTCAGCTCATTACAAAGAACGTCGTACGCGTCTTTCGACATTCTTAAGTTATCCCACCACCATTGGTCATCATATTATGCATGTGTTGTCCATAACCTGACTCCACCATTGTTTACTTTGAGGTTTGCACCACGATTTTCTTGGAGATACATGCATTACATGTAAGCCGAGGGCAACAGTCAATAGCAATCTACAAAAGCATATAAAAGTACATAATAACATTCCGGTATACATGTATACTCACTATATAGGCCTAGAAGGTAGGTCTATATACATCCGTGAAATCAATACTTGAATACATCTCCTAGCGCGTTGCCGCCGACGTTCTTTTTTTTTTGCCCTTTTTGTGTGATTTTGGAGGTTTCTTTTTCGTAGGCCGCTAAGGCTAAGCAAGCATATACCAGTTGCACAGCTGCCATTTTGTCATGGGTTACGCCCCAACTGGATCAATCCGGTTTGGTCGATGAATGCTTAAAGGCGTTTCTTCACTAGCAACCGCAAACCGGATCGATCCGGATCGGGGGTGCGTCTTCACTAGCTAATTAGCATTCATCGACCAAACCGGATCGATCCAGTTGGGGCGTAACCCATGACAAAATGGCCGCTGTGCAACTATGGAGTAACGAGGAAACTAGGCTTGCCCTTTTTGTGCCATTTTGGAGGTTTCTTTTTCGTGCTGGAAGTAGGCCGCTAAGGCTAAGCAAGCATATACCAGTGCTTAGCCTTAGCGGCCTACTTCCAGCTACGAAAAAGAAACCTCCAAAATCGCACAAAAAGGGCAAAAAAACGTAGGCGGCAACGCGCTAGGAGATGTATTCAAGTATTGAATACATCTCCTAGCGTATTGAATACATCTCCTAGTATTCAAGTATATATTCGATCGTTGTGAGCAGTACATATCCGCTGATAAATCAACTTATTTCGTACAACGCCGTCCAGCTGTCGCTGAACGTCAGCTGCCCCCCATGCAGATTCCCACCAACGTTCAAGCGTTACTCCATAATTGCACAGCGGCCATTTTGTCATGGGTTACGCCCCAACTGGATCGATCCGGTTTGGTCGATGAATGCTAATTAGCTAGTGAAGACGCACCCCCGATCCGGATCGATCCGGTTTGCGGTTGCTAGTGAAGAAACGCCTTTATAAGATAAGGATAAGGAAGCCTTTTTATACATCAGATTAAAACAATAGACAACTGTACAGTCACCATGCATGCTTTACATGTGAAGGGAATGGTTTTGTGCAGATCCTTGCTGTATGTCGGGCCCTACGAACGCGTTTGGTCAGGTAGTAGGGTGACAAACCCGACCAAACGCGGTAGTAGGGCCGCCCGACTATGCTGAACAAATGCTACATGCACAGCTTTTTAAAGTTAATACAACATGCAATAACATACCTTTGGGTGGTAGTGGTAGTGTTGGGCGCAAATTGTGAATTTGCGCAATTTATAAATTGCGCTGCGCAATTTATGAATTCATAATCTGTGCAACAATTTATAAATTGCGCATCCTGATCCTGTATGCATGCATAGTTCCACGTGGCGAAGTGTGAAATTTGTCAGATGGCAAAAAAAAAGAGCACAAAAGGTAGTTTGAAACGTTTTGTAAAGAGAGGTACTATGATAAAGGAACTATAGCAAAACGGTCACCGAGGAGAAAGCGAAAAGGATACGACAAGCAATCAAAGGAGAACAAGATGGTAGCGTCACGGCATCATTTAAGCACTGGGCCAACAGAACTAAACAATTTAAGCTACTTAGCTATCCGGAGTTAGAATTGGCTGATGTTCTCTGTCTACCAGCAAAAATAAAGGTGAATACTATGTAAACGCGTTATGTCAGTGATAAGAGATACACTTCAGTTCATTCATTTGTATCAGTTCTACATGTACGTAAATGTGATGGTTGGTTCATTTGGGTTTTTAATTGTTTCCACTAAATGCAGAATGAAAACGACACAACCATGTTTGGCCACTACCGTGTCGTTGCCACAGTTGAGAAATTTTATGACATCTTGGAGCGTATACACTCATTGGAGAACGGACATGTCGGCTATAAGAAAACACTTGTTGAAGTAAAGCATCCCTGAACATGTTAAATTGGTATATCAACATATCATTCAATTGCAAGTTCAGAGATCCTACGAATGTCTACCTAGGGAGGCTGTCCAATATTTTTGCAACACGTGGGCCATCTGTCAGCTAAAGCAGCCTCAAAACAGCACTGCTCCGCTAAAGCCAATACTTGCATCTGGATTTCTGACTCGTTGTCAAGTAAGACATAGTAATATATAAAGGCTGTTTGATTTAATGTGAATACTTCATGCAGATTGACCTCATTGATATGAGGCATATGCCAGATGACTCATACAACTACATCGCACACTACATGGATCACTGTCCAAGTTTCATGTCATGTGGCCTTTGATGAGGAAATCTGCAGTGGAGGTTGCTGTTGGGCTTGCAACAAAAGTGTTCTCATATTTGGGGCTTCCCAAGATACTGCAGTCCGATAATGGCAGGGAATTTGTCAATGAAATTGTCAAAGAAACATTGACATTATGGCCAGGTCAAGTTGTCATCATAAATGGACGTCCTTGCCATTCTCAATCGCAAGGATTGGTGGAAAAGGGTAACCACTGTGTGGAGATGCAGATTCAATCTATGAAAAAGGAATGGGGAGGCACAGGAAATGTTCCATGGACTGATTGGTTGCCACGAATTCAATGTATGTTAGTAATGGTTGTAGGAAAATTTTATATTGACCATTTCCTTACACATTTAGATAACCTAAACACACAACTATGCTGCACCCTGAAGAAAAGTCCTTATGATGTGGTTTTTGGTCAGCCTCCCCGAACAACACCCTTTGCAGAGCTTCCTAAAGGAAAGGGATCATGAATTATGGAGGAAGAAGTGGCTGATCTGATGCATGGTAAGTACAATGGGCTATTCCATTATTAAATTTTACACCCCCTATGGATAACGATAATTGCAAAACAACCCTCCCCCCCCCCCCCCCCTCCCAGGTGTAGGGTTAAATATTGGAATAACCAATGTGTATACTGAATATTTTTTCATCATGTTCTCTAGATGTGGACAATGTCAGTGAAAATGGATCTTCTCCAAATCATGCATCTAGTCACCTGTTGCCAAACACATCATTGATCCCTAAAACATTGAACAGGTCTAGCAATTCTGTGAACAGTCATACTTCTGTGCCAGTGTTTACAGTTCAATCTCCAACCCATACTTCAGCGGCGTACCCTGTTCAGTCACCATCTCATGTTTCTCCTTCAATCACCTCTCCTGTTAAACCAACGTTTACCCATTCATCAGCGTCTCCTCTTCAGTCACCATCTCACAGTTCTTCAATCACCTCTCCTGTTAAACCAACAATCCGAACCAGTTCATCAGTGTCTCCTGTTCAGTCACCATCTCACACTCGTTCAGTCACCTCTCCTGTTAAGCCATCAACTCATTCACATTCATCAGTGCCTCCTGTTCAGTCACTATCTCACACTCGTTCAGTCACCTCTCCTGTTAAGCCATCAACTCATTCTCATTCATCAGTGTCTCCTGTTCAGTCACCATCTCACACTCGTTCAGTCACCTCTCCTTTTAAGCCATCAACTCATTCTCATTCATCAGTGTCTCCTGCTTGTTGTAAACCCCTCCACTGGCAACTGATTCAGCTCTCACTACCAGCAATCGCCATGTAAATGTATGAGAGGCAGCTGATAAAGAGTATCGCAAAAATGTCGAAAGGATGAAGACCCAGTATGCCAAGCGTAAGCGACATCAGTGCAATACCTATTGCGCTGGAGATAGTGTTACAGTGCGGGTACCAACAAATGAACGGTCATCAACTGATATGCCACGTTTGCTGTGCTATGTTGCGAAGTTAGACATGATCTTTATCAACTACAGTAAGTTATACATGTTTATGTAACTTTCTGGACATGGGTAGAGTCTAACTGCATTTACTACTTTGGCCTGGGTTAGATGAATATGGGGTGCAGTGTTATAAATGTTATTGCTTAGCCACATAGCATTTATGATGTATTTATTTTCAGGAGTGAACATGGTATCCTCTCTAACTGGTATCCAAGTGGCGAGTTAATGCCATTCAAGAGGTCTACCATTGTATAAAGGACATTCCAAATTGCCTACAATAACACTTAGAGAAGCTGCTCAGACAGGAAGGATAATTTGAAATGTATCTGCAAGAAAGGATGCAAAGATAAGCATTGTGCATGTAGAGCCGCTGGATTTAATTGCAGCAGTCATTGCCACCCTAAATCCAAATCATGTGCCAATCAAATGGAGTCAGACTGTGAAATAACTGGTGTTGTAACACTTGAAAAATCTACAAAGGTAAAGGCCAACCTAAATGAAGCAAAAGGCGGAAGGGTTCTTACATAGAAAGCTACAACTACATCTGCTGAAAAACTGGATAAAGCTATTAAAGAAGGTAAATGGTTAGGAGATATCCAAATCTGCTTTAAAAATGATTAAGAGCCAGTTCCCATAAAGGGCAGGATTGTACGACTGTTTATTAGGCCAGAATCTGTCCTATCCAGTGACTAATGAAGCATTCATTCAAATACTTCATGTTGATGGAAATCACTGGATTGCTGTAGAGCATGTATCATCTGATTGTGTCAACATTTATGACAGTGTATACAGTTGTGTATCTACTGACACAAAAATACAAATAGCTTCCTTGCTTCACACTGGTAATCAAAAAATAACATTGAAAATCCATAAGGTTCAATTTCAAGACAAAGCTTCGGACTGTGGTGTGTACTCTATAGCATTTGCTACTGATTTCGCATATCATGTCCAGCAATTTCGGACATCCATAGACGCCTGTACATTGAAAACGCATGTAACGTATTTGATTTTTTTCTAACATGAACGCAGTAGGATTATTTTTTAAAATATAAATAATGCATTCTTTTATTTTTCACATTCATCTTGCGAGCAGAAGAATCAACAACAAAATTAATTACTTTTGTTAATTTCGAAATAATCTTATTTAGAGCTAATGATGATTAATAACATGCCAATGGTGGGTGCGCCCTTATAGAACAAGTTATGCTGGTGCTGGTGCGTGTGTGAGTGGGAGGAGCGTGTCGTTTTCTAAATGCTCGTCTGGTTCAAAACGTTTGAAAATTTCTTTCATCGGCCTACGAAGATGCACTCGGCATGTGTCAACCTGTTTTCTACGACTGCGTAAGTTAACGGTCCGTTCCTATATCTTCACATGATTGCGCATGACAAGTACACCACGCGCGCGCACACAAACATTCACACATACGACCAGCTCTTTTTCCTGGGTGTATATTAGGAAGAATCTCTTTTAAGAATCTCTTTAGCTGATGCAGACTAACCGGTTGGGTTGGTCTGTACCCTGGGTTAAATACCTCTAGCCGCTAGTCATTTATGTCATCTGGGCGTGGTCTTTACCCTGAGCAGGATTGTGTGTACTAGTATGTGTGAGTATGTGTGTCTGTGTGTGTGTGTATGTGTGTGTATGTGTGTGGGCTCTTTTTCCTAGGATGTATGTTAGGAGAATCTCTCTATGTGCACGTGTGTGTGTATGTGTGTGTATGTGTGTATATGTGTGTGTGTTTCAGTGTATACACACAGACACACACACGCATACTCCCAGCTCTTTTTCGTGGGATGAATCTCTTTATGTAACTGGTTGAGTTGGTCTGTGCCCTGGGCAAGAAGGAGTTAAATATCTCTAGACGCTAGTCAGTTGTATCATCTGGGTGTTATTTGTACCCTGGGCAAGATTGGGTTAGTTGAGTTGCCTGGTTGTGGCCTGTGTGTGTGTGTGTGTGTGTGTGTGTGTGTGTGTGTGTGTGTGTGTCTGTGTGTGTGTGTGTGTGTCTGTCTGTGTGTGTGTGTGTGTGTGTGTGTGTGTGTGTGTGTGCGTGTGTGTGTGTGCGTGTGTGTGTGTTTCAGTGTATACACACAGACACTCACACACACACACATACTCCCAGCTCTTTTTCCTAGGGTGTATATATTAGGAAGAATCTTTTTAGCTGATGCTGATGTAACCTGTTGGGTTGATCTGTACCCTGGGCATGAATGAGTTAAATATCTAAAGCTGCTAGTCAGTTGTGTGTTGTGGGTGTGGTCTATACCCTGGGAAAGATTGGGTTAAATCTATCTAGTTGAGTTGCCTGGGTGTGGCCTGTACCATGGGCAAGAATGGGTTAATGTTTAAATCTCCCAAACTGCATGCTGGGCAGTTGGTCTGGGCAAGAATGATTCTCTAGTAGTTTTAATGTCTGGGTGTGGCCTGTACCCCAGAAAGGGCCGCTGGTCATTTTAATACCTGGGTGTGGTCTGTACACACGCGCACACACACACATATATATATATACACACACACACACACACACACACACACACACACACACACACACACACACAGATACTCTCCCAGCCCTTTTTCCTGGGGTGTTTTGTTCATATCCAATGCCTATGTACATATGTGGTTGTGTATTTGTCTGTTCCAGCTGCCTACATGTACCTTTATCTGATTGTGGATACTTGTACTTGTCTCTATTTTTATTGCAGGGATAAATAAAGTACATGGTATCTCCCAGCTATTAAGAGAAGCTTATTGTGACCAGCCAAATATCATACTGACACCTGTGCTCTCTTCAGGATGGTGGATGGCCTGTAACAAGGTTGCTCTGGTTGTGAGTTCTATCTCTAAGTACTGTGTATGTGTATGTGTATGTCCCATCCCCTCCTCCCCTTTGAAGGGCTTAGTGTAGGAGAGGATGTGTGGTGAGCTTTCTGGTTAAGGAATGGACTAAAAAGACTCCTGTGGGTGTGGTGAATTTTCCAGGATTGTGAGGGGTTAAGTAACATAGCCGACAAAAAAGAGCCCTGTGGGTGCGGTGAACTTTCTGGTTAAGGTGTGAGGGGTTAAGTAACATAGCTGACTAAAAAGACTCCTGTGGGTGTGGTGTATTTTCCAGGATTGTGAGGGGTTAAGTAACATAGCCGACTAAAAATACCCCTGTGGGTGTGGTGTATTTTCCAGGATTGTGAGGGGTTAAGTAACATAGCCGACAAAAAAGAGCCCTGTTGGTGCGGTGAACTTTCTGGTTAAGGTGTGAGGGGTTAAGTAACATAGCCGACTAAAAAGATCCCTGTGGGTGTGGTGCATTTTCCAGGATTGTGAAGGGTTAAGTAACATAGCCGACAAAAAAGAGCCCTGTGGGTGCGGTGAACTTTCTGGTTAAGGTGTGAGGGGTTAAGTAACATAGTCGACTAAAAAGACCCCTGTGGGTGTGGTGTATTTTCCAGGAGTGGGAGGGGTTAAGGAACATAGCCGACAAAAAAGAGTCCTGTGGGTGCGGTGAACTTTCTGGTTAAGGTGTGAGGGGTTAAATAACATAGCCGACAAAAAAGAGCTCTGTGGGTGTGGTGAATTTTCCAGGATTGTGAGGGGTTAAGTAACATAGCCGACAAAAAAGAGCCCTGTGGGTGCGGTGAACTTTCTGGTTAAGGTGTGAGGGGTTAAGAAACATAGCCGACAAAAAAGAGCCCTGTGGGTGTGGTGTATTTTCCAGGATTGTGAGGGGTTAAGTAACATAGCCGACAAAAAAGAGCCCTGTGGGTGCGGTGAACTTTCTGGTTAAGGTGTGAGGGGTTAAGTAACATAGTCGACTAAAAAGACCCCTGTGGGTGTGGTGTATTTTCCAGGAGTGGGAGGGGTTAAGGAACATAGCCGACAAAAAAGAGCCCTGTGGGTGCGGTGAACTTTCTGGTTAAGGTGTGAGGGGTTAAGAAACATAGCCGACAAAAAAGAGCCCTGTGGGTGTGGTGTATTTTCCAGGATTGTGAGGGGTTAAGTAACATAGCCGACAAAAAAGAGCCCTGTGGGTGCGGTGAACTTTCTGGTTAAGGTGTGAGGGGTTAAGTAACATAGCCGACTAAAAAGACCCCTGTGGGTGTGGTGTATTTTCCAGGAGTGGGAGGGGTTAAGGAACATAGCTGACAATCCACACACTCCTCACCACACCCACAGGGTTCTTTTTTTGTCAGCTGTGTTTCAGAGTCAAGCCAGATCTAGCCCTGAGTGTGATGTACTTTTGAGGGAACTACTGTTTGTTAATATTATATTCATATCCAAAGCGTACATATGTGGTTGTGTATTTGTTTGTTCCAGCTGCCTATATGTACCTTTATCTGATTGTGGATTTGTGAGGCTCTATTTTTTATTACATGTACAGCTTGCTAGAGAAGCTTATTGTAACCACCCAAATATTGTACTGACACCTGCGCCCTCTTCAGGATGGTGGATGCCCTAAGAGGGGAGGAGGGGGATGGGACTAAGCTCTTTCTTTTTCCCCTCCCCCCCCACCCCCCCCCCCGCTATAGACACGCCCATGAGTTTGTCCCCATACCACACCTTTAAATACATCTGATGTATAACAGTATTCCCTGTACTCTTGTAAGCCCAGGGGGATACGGTGGCAATGCAGACATGCTGATGTGTGCATGTCCCCCATAATCACTCCAGCTTGACATTGCACATTGGTTTGTACTGGACCTACTTGGTGTTGTGTGTGTGTGTATGTGTGTGTGTGTGTGTGTGTGTGTGTGTGTGTGTGTGTGTGTGTGTGTGTGTGTGTGTGTGTGTGTGTGTGTGACATGTTGCCCTGCCACTGGGAACCAACCCATTGACAATGTGCATGTTATATGCCGGGCCATTCATTAACCCTCTTCTTCTCATTCAATAGATTATCGTCCACTATGGCAATGAGGAAATGAGAAATCCTGTGCAGCTGTCATTATATGAACGTTTTCATTGTGAAACTGTGGCTCCATTCTTATTGCCTTGTTAACACACTTATTTATACAGTTGTATGGTTATTGATTAAAGTTGTTATTGATATCTTTAAAAGGCACACCTACTGACAAGTTACAGTGCCGTAGAGGCATGAGCTAGGTTACACAGGCAGTTAATTATCAACCTAATAATTCCTAGCCAGATGCCCAAACGCAATGCTAGTGTAACGTTCATGGTTAACTGATTGGCAGCAAATGGGGGCAAAGGGGCAGGAGTATCCCACGAGCCTGTGTCTCTGTACCCAAACTCCCCGGCAGTGGTGGCACCAGCTAGTGCCGCTGACCACAACCAGGTGACCTGTGTACCAAAGCCAGGACGCTGGTCCAGGCTTGGCTATCCAGGATTGTTGGGAAAGTCTGCCGGCTAGACAGGCACCAGGGTGACGCTGGTCACCAACTGTGTGACCTGTGTACCAAGCCAGGACGCTGGTCCAGGCTTGGCAAGCCGGCTTTGTAGGGACAAGCCCGCAGGGCTCCGCCCCCTGCCTTACTGTAATATAATCTGACCAGGAAATGCATCATACAGCAAAGTACAAATACATGTGGAGGGGAGGGTGGGAAAGGTGAAGCTCTCCAGCGCCTGTTGACCAGCAGCATGCGCTGGAGTTGTGTACATCATCTTTATATACATGCATACCCAGAGGCTGGCCGTCCGATTACACAACAATAAGCGATTACACAACAATAAGCGAACAAAGGGGGCCATCGCCCAGCGCCATATGACAATAGTGAGGCTACCCCATATCACAAAGATTAGGCTTGAATGTGATGTGGTTATGCGTGTAAACAGGAATTACTAGTGCCCATTAAAACCTGTTTAGCTCCCTAAACAGTACCATTTTTTCAGTGACTCTGTGGCAATTCATATCAGAACAGCCTTAGGGGTTGTGGCACAACTACCACTATAAGAATTAACTACACTCCAGCCTATATCTGGTGTTGGCTGTAAGGGGTGGGGCACACAAGCAATGGACAAAAGGACAGTTAATATTTTCCCCTACCCTGCAGGGACATGGATAGAACACTCTCTGATATTATTTAAGTAGCATGGCAATATATATGGGGGGGGGGGGGGAAATGCTACCTGACACTTGTGATCTTGAGCTGCATGCTGACTCCAGCTATGGACAATTAATACTTCCCCTTGTACTGAACCAACTTGGGGTTGCCTGTTGCTGTGTGTGTGTGTGTGTGTGTGTGTGTGTGTGTGTGTGGTGTGTGTGTGTGTGTGTGATGATGATGAAGATGATGATGATGATGATGATGATGATGATGATGATGATGATGATGATGATGATGATGATGATGATGATGATGATGATGATGATGATGATGATGATGATGATGATGATGATGATGATGATGATGATGATGATGATGATGATGATGATGATGATGATGATGATGATGATGACAATGACGATGACGATGACGATGACGATGGTGATGATGATGATGATGATGATGATGATGATGATGATGATGATGATGATGATGATGATGATGATGATGATGATGATGATGATGATGATGATGATGATGATGATGATGATGATGATGACAATGACGATGATGATGATGATGATGATGGTGATGATGATGATGATGATGATGATGATGGTGATGATGACAATGATGATGATGATGATGATGATGGTGATGATGATGATGATGATGATGATGATGATGATGATGATGATGATGATGATGATGATGATGATGACAATGACGATGATGATGATGATGGTGGTGATGATGATGATGATGATGACAATGACGATGATGATGATGATGGTGGTGATGATGATGATGATGATGATGATGATGATGATGATGATGATGATGATGATGATGATGATGATGATGATGATGATGGTGATGATGATGACAATGATGATGACAATGATGATGATGATGATGATGATGATGATGATGATGATGATGATGATGGTGATGATGATGACAATGATGATGACAATGATGATGACAATGATGATGACAATGATGATGATGATGACAATGACAGAATACGTTAGTACATATCATATCATATCATTTGCACTAATACAGCTCGGTAACATTACAGCTTGCGCTAAAGTATTGGTTATGATGACCCACCCCCTCACCATGTGACATAGGTGGACATCATGATAGTCAGCATCTTATCTGATGTAGTTACATTTATATTATATAACTACATCAGATAAGATGCTGACGTGCTGGTGACACTACTCTCCATTAAATTCAATGGTTGTGAAGGGATTGAACATTCTTATATAGTCAATAGACAAAGTTGAAGTTTGATGCTGAGACTACTCATACTTGTAAAGTCATGTAAGCAATATTGTGAGCACACATGCACATACACACCACCCCCACCTCGTAATCCATTGCATTCAAAATGTTAACTGTAATTACAAAGCAAAAAAGGCAAAAAAAAGATTGACACAGAATGTATCAACAGGAGTCACATCACAAAGGACACTGGATGATGATATTGTTCATTGGAAGTGGAGACTGCTCCTACGTTGGCGATGAACCTAAATAAGATAAATCATTAGTGTAATTAAAGAACAATAGAGCTGTTGTTGTGGAAGTAGGGCAGTGAGGTGACAAGAACAATAAAACATAACTTACATAAGGAGTGTGGATTTTCTTCCTCCTACACAGGTAGATGTATACCATCATCATCAACATGTATTACCTGTGACATCCAATGACTACTTCTCTCTTATCATTCAGTGGGAGTATGAGGGGGCAAGTTGCTTAACCCCTTACATAGTAGACCACACCGACAGGACTTGGTGCATCGGCCAAGTTGCTTAACCCCCACACTCTTACATTCTGGACCAAACACACAGGGCTTAGTGTGTCGGCCAAGTTGCTTAACCCCCAACACTCTTACATTCTAGACCACACCGACAGGACTTGGTGCATCGGCCAAGTTGCTTAACCCCCAGCACTCTTACATTCTAGACCACACCCACAGTGCTTAGTGTGTCGGCCAAGTTGCTTAACCCCCAACACTCTTACATTCTAGACCAAATCCACAGGGCTTCGTGTGTCGGCCAAGTTGCTTAACCCCCAACACTCTTACATTCTGGACCAAACACACAGGGCTTAGTGTGTCAGCCAAGTTGCTTAACCCCCAACACTCTTACATTCTAGACCACACCGACAGGACTTGGTGCATCGGCCAAATTGCTTAACCCCCAGCACTCTTACATTCTGGACCAAACACACATGGCTTAGTGTGTCGGCCAAGTTGCTTAACCCCCAACACTCTTACATTCTAGACCAAACCCACAGTGCTTCGTGTGTCGGCCAAGTTGCTTAACCCCCAGCACTCTTACATTCTGGACCAAACACACAGGGCTTAGTGTGTCAGCCAAGTTGCTTAACCCCCAACACTCTTACATTCTGGACCACACCCACATGGCTTAGTGTGTCGGCCAAGTTGCTTAACCCCCAACACTCTTACATTCTAGACCAAATCCACAGTGCTTCGTGTGTCGGCCAAGTTGCTTAACCCCCAGCACTCTTACATTCTGGACCAAACACACAGGGCTTAGTGTGTCAGCCAAGTTGCTTAACCCCCAACACTCTTACATTCTAGACCAAACACACAGGGCTTAGTGTGTCGGCCAAGTTGCTTAACCCCCAACACTCTTACATTCTAGACCAAACCCACAGTGCTTCGTGTGTCGGCCAAGTTGCTTAACCCCCAACACTCTTACATTCTGGACCAAACCCACAGTGCTTCGTGTGTCGGCCAAGTTGCTTAACCCCCAACACTCTTACATTCTAGACCAAACCCACAGTGCTTCGTGTGTCGGCCAAGTTGCTTAACCCCCAGCACTCTTACATTCTAGACCAAATCCACAGGGCTTCGTGTGTCGGCCAAGTTGCTTAACCCCCAACACTCTTACATTCTGGATCAAACACACAGGGCTTAGTGTGTCGGCCAAGTTGCTTAACCCCCAGCACTCTTACATTCTGGACCAAACACACAGGGCTTAGTGTGTCAGCCAAGTTGCTTAACCCCCAACACTCTTACATTCTAGACCAAACACACAGGGCTTAGTGTGTCGGCCAAGTTGCTTAACCCCCAACACTCTTACATTCTAGACCAAACCCACAGTGCTTCGTGTGTTGGCCAAGTTGCTTAACCCCCAACACTCTTACATTCTGGACCAAACCCACAGTGCTTCGTGTGTCGGCCAAGTTGCTTAACCCCCAACACTCTTACATTCTAGACCAAACCCACAGTGCTTCGTGTGTCGGCCAAGTTGCTTAACCCCCAGCACTCTTACATTCTAGACCAAATCCACAGGGCTTCGTGTGTCGGCCAAGTTGCTTAACCCCCAACACTCTTACATTCTGGATCAAACACACAGGGCTTAGTGTGTCGGCCAAGTTGCTTAACCCCCAACACTCTTACATTCTAGACCACACCCACAGTGCTTAGTGTGTCGGCCAAGTTGCTTAACCCTCAACACTCTTACATTCTAGACCAAACCCACAGTGCTTCGTGTGTCGGCCAAGTTGCTTAACCCCCAACACTCTTACATTCTGGACCAAACACACAGGGCTTAGTGTGTCGGCCAAGTTGCTTAACCCCCAACACTCTTACATTCTGGACCAAACACACAGGGCTTAGTGTGTCGGCCAAGTTGCTTAACCCCCAACACTCTTACATTCTGGACCAAACACACAGGGCTTAGTGTGTCAGCCAAGTTGCTTAACTCCTTACACTCTTATATCCTAGACCACACCCATGCAGCAATGATATTGTAAAGAAATATACAGCGCGCGTGCTAGATAATACGCGTGCTGAGACAAACTAACACTACTGTATAAATTTGTGCCGGAATGATTTCGGTATCACATACCTTGCAAATATTCAGTGTGCCGGCAGTAAGTTTCGTGTGAAGGTATTCAAAATAATATTTCTGGCAAATAAATAGAGAGGGTTAAAAATTATAGCAAATTTCCCGTAAATGGCGCCACAATCATGTACACGCGTGTGTGACTGAATGCAATTCACCCGCGTGTGGACGCGGCCGAATTGCTGTGCATCACTGTCAGCTCAGGTTCAACCAGATCACCTCTGATACTGCTTATTCAGTTTTTGAACGTAGTATTTTGAAACATTCCTATGCACTGAACATTTAGAATCGCGAATGTCAGGTGCGTACGGTTTGTGTCTAGTGTTAAATATTATACCTCACTATATCAACGCCACGCCTCTTGGCTATGTCGACTGTGGACCTGGAGACCCTCTTACTCTCTGCCTCTTGCAGAGATCTATATATGATCTCTGTCTCCTGTATCTATTTATCTTTCGATTTCAAACTTGTATAGAGTTCTTCAGCCAATTGTAGCTTTACAAACTAGCTGAAATGCATTCACAACGTCCGGCCTTGTCGATCGGTTTTGTACAGTAGTACTAATAGTCATTATACACATGACACAGCAAAGTGCTCGTGTTCGCTCAACATACTGCACTGCCACGGTCACTAACCACATAGCTTTGGTGTACGTATACGTTTCGATCCAGCGCCAGTCGAGAACGTACGTCATTACCAGTAGTATACGCTAGTTTATGGTATACGCACAAGGTCTCGCTTAAAAAAAAAAACCCGCCGGTAGAAGTTACATCCAAGTAGGCCTACCAGAGACAGAATGCGTTCGCTTGAAAAACTGGTACATATCCCTTATTTCATACCGAACACCCATCTTGCGTGTACGGTAATATGCCAGATAAGATATATGGTGTTTATGGAAACTATTAGGCTAGGCACGGTCGGCTCTACCAAGCACCAATAATTTGCTCATCTGACGTCGGATGACAATTAATAATTTCATATATTTGTCCCAGATTTTGAAGTGCGGTTCATAAAAGTGCCTTGGGAATGTTGTGTGTAAGAGTATAAAATACACCACTTGCTCCAAAAAACGACTCAGTAGTTCAGCCTTCATATTCCACAATGTAGACTTGAGATTTATGGCTGAGTGATAAGAAAAAAGTTGAAGAAACATGACAATATCATGTTTCACATACAAATGTACGTAGTAGCACAAAAACGCGTATGGAATTAGTAGTGAACACTTTTCTACAGAGACCAGAATATAGAAAAGATGGCTCATCAGTATCCCTATCATAAACCGTTACGTAGAGTTGAATTACAGCTACTGTACAAGGACCGTGAGTGTTTTTACACATTTCTCCATACACTTCCTGTTCAATTAATTTTTATCGCGTGACGCGGGTATTCAATTATTCATGTCCGCGATTGCTGGACATGTGGCAACAACCCAGCTAGTCGTGAATACGAACAAATAAAGTTAAGGTCACATTTTCTTGAATGCTTGTCTATATACAAGACAGATTGTACCATTCCCATCAAAGTCAATCGGAACCTACGCGAGTAGGTTCCATATAGGAATCCAACAGTATCATGAATGTCATTAAAAAAACGTCACTCACGTCTAGCGGGACATTTAAGAATCGGGTCACTTCCCTCTTAGTGGCATTCGAGCGATATAAAAAAGGACAACAGTTCTGCGTTGTATTTGTGTCACAAGACGGTGTACTTTTAGAGAACAAAAATACTCGTCCCCATCGTCCGTACCCAGTCCCACCTAAAATTTCTCCTCCGTCGGCTTCTTCTTATTCTTCTTCCTTCCGGAGAGTATAACTCACGACAGGAACGTTTGTAAAGCACGCCAAGTGTACCAATCGCTTCAGGATGCGTCCGCAGGTTATCTTCGGGGGTCTGTTAGACGCCTAACTGTTCGGGCAATTAACTATAGCGAATAGTACCTCATTTGGTATTCGGTTAAAAATACCCAATTACATCAGCTAGCTATATAATAGCCACGTGTCGTGGGCGTGATTCAAATTCTTAATATTCCCGCACGCTGTGGAAGAGGTATACGCACTGAATCTAAGAGCCTTTTCGGGTCCCTACGGCTTCATGTATAAATGTCCAACCATAATGCCAAATGGTTGAGAAACGGAATGGAGCAGCGATAACGTTATAGGAAGGCTCCTGACGAATATTTAAGGTATCATTTTCTGCATGACGCCTGTGCGTTGCTCTCAACTCTTATCATTCGTTACGCAGCTTGAAATGGAAGCCAAAACTACCATACACGTAAGTACCCGACACTATCGCATATAATTGTTTTGACCGAATTGATTTCTATACTATAGCTTCTTATATAGCATAACTTTCGAATTCTGTCGGTGGAACTACATACGCGATCAGATACTACGGTATACACTATACAGTCTACAGCAGATAATGTGAAGCAAGAGGCTCCAATTAGAATGTGTCTCCCCCACACCACCGCCCTTACAGAAAAAAAAACCCGGCAACAACTAGCCACTCGTACACCTACAGATATGCCAAACGAGTGCAATACAAGACACGACAAGGTGTCAAGCGCGCTACTGAAAGGACCATCAAAGCGACCACCCCGAAGGTGCGTTACACCATGAATGTTGGATCTGGACATAAATTATAGCATGTATAGTGTATCGCTAAAATATTTTATGCAACAGTTACAGCGGAAGATATTGCATCTCTCTCCGTGCTGTTGTTTGAAATATGTGCACGCTGTTCGCTGACAACAATTTCGTAATAATGTTAATGTGTATTGTGGTGCATAATTTATATCTAATAGTATCAAAGTTGCTGATGACAACGTATTGTGGTTTATCTGATAATAGCGTGAGATCAGTGGGTACATGTAATCTTTGTCTGATGTATTATATGGCTTCACTTGCCAGTGGAGGACTTGTTTTAACTAATGGTTGTTTAAATCACCTGTTTCAGGTCCAGGTCCAGGAGTGGTTCCATGTCCAGCTGCAGGATTAGCTCCACCTGCTCTACCTGCTATATATCCTGGATATACAGAAGTATATCCTGGTCCAGAATATACAGCAGTATATCCTATACAAGATGACATGCTCCTGGGTTATAAATGAAATACTTGTACTTATTGTTTAAATAGTAATACTATGTGTTTTAATGGTACACCCACACCTCAAAAAATTGCATGGCCACGAGATTCTAAAATAAAACTGTCATTTGACATTCTTGCTACATGGTTACTTTTCAAGAACTAAATACAATACTAAATCTACCAAAAAATGTAGGAAACAAGTGATAAAAACATTCTCTATGCGAGAAGGTTGGTGGTATATAGGAATCAAAGGCGGTGGTGGTGTAAAAAGCAAGGGAACAAGGATTGTGATTGAAAAGGAAAAATGAAATAGACCTATATTAGCACACACAGTTAAACATGACGACATGCTGCTAATATAGGTCTATTTCTTTTTTCCTTTTCAATCACAATCCTTGTTCCCTTGCTTTTTACACCACCACCGCCTTTGATTCCTATATACCACCAACCTTCTCGCATAGAGAATGTTTTTATCACTTGTAAAGCCAGGGAGGCCCAAAACAGAGTACATATATGTATTCTGTACATGTCGCATGCCAGCTGAAACAGAAAAACACATGGCCCAATGTACTAAATGCAAAGAGTGGTATCACAAGACCTGTGAACATATTCCTGATGCAGTATTTAGAGATTCAAATTGTGACTGGAAATGTAGCATGTGTGTCCAAGGATGAACTGATAAATGTACAGTATGAGTCATACAAGTCAGTGTTTTTCACGCTGAAGTTAATGTTGCCCCCTTGTATATAATAATGTACGCTGTCATGCCAATTATTAAGACTGAAATGAGATGTTTGGTACAAGGTAGCTATACAATTAACGAATTGCGCAACGTAACTACTATTGCGCAATTTATAAACGGACCGTGAGTAGTACGATTCACAACAATTTATAAATTGTTGCGCAGATTATGAATTCATAAATTGCGCAGCGCAATTTATAAATTGCGCAAATTCACAATTTGCGCCCAACAGTAGTTCTGTGACCCCTGCGGTACCGCGTCCTCTCGGCAGCACTTTTAGCCAATGGGACAGCAGGGTCATTCCAATACCGACTCCTTTCAGATGCTTTAATGGCAGCTGAATTGTCCTCGTATTTCTGCCTTTTAGCAGAGCGGTTTCCCTCGAGGTCCTCTTCATATCGCCGCCTTTTACTCCTCGCGGTCCCATATCGCCGCCTTTTAGCAGATCGCTTATATTCAATATCGGCCTTGTAGCTGTCGCGTACAGAGGCCTTCTTCTTTTCGGGATCGGCCTTGTAGCTGTCGCGTGCAGAGGCCTTCTTCTTTTCGGGATCGGCCTTGTAGCTGTCGCGTGCTGAGGCCTTCTTCTTTTCGGGATCGGCCTTGTAGCTGTCGCGTACAGAGGCCTTCTTCTTTTCGGGATCGGCCTTGTAGCTGTCGCGTACAGAGGCCTTCTATTTTTCTGGATTGGCCTTGTAGAGCGCTCGGGCTTTAGCTTTGTTCTCGTCTTGCTTTTGGAAGTATTCCGCTCGTTGCTTAGATCTCTTCTTTTGTTTACGCGAAGGCATTTTTAGAAAAACAACTTCACTAGCCAAAGTAACAACTACACAGCCAATTTTCTACACATTTGAATCAAATCGGCTACCGATCTTACGTGATTCAGTAATGAGGCAAAAAAAAAAAATCCGATGCTATCCGATAATTTCTCGGATATGATTGGAAATTTCTTCCGCCTCATTACTGAATCACGTATGATCGGTAGCCGATTTGATTCAAATGTGTAGACAATTGGCCGTGTAAACTGCGATATTACACAACCAATTCTTGAATCCCCGTAACGTGAGCGGTACCCAACTTTGGCGTAACATTAGCGTACACGGGCCCGTAACAGTGCAAGTAAATTATTCAGAATAATGATACGTTTTCATTTAACAGGGCTATTACCAATACGGTACCGTATACGCTGCCGTTACGCCAAAGTTGGGTACCGCTCACGTTACGGGCAGGATAAGAATTGGTTGTGTAGGAACACCAAATAAAATTATTTTTAAAAATCTATTACATATCGTTATTAATTTGTACTTGATATATGTGTGTCTATATGACATGTAAGGATAACGTGCCGGTAAATTTCGAAGCGAATGGTACTATTGCCGTTCTTCAAAACCGTTCGTAGCTCGAGTTATACCTTCCTAAGAAGAATTAGAACACGACGACGACCAAGAATTATTTTTGGACTGGGCACGAGAAACAGGAAATTGTTTGTTTCTCTATAACCACACCGACACGGAACCAACGTAGAACTGTAGATCGTTGTGCTCTCATTCCATCGCGATAAAGAGATAAGCGATCCGTTTCTCCGTTGTCAGTCCCTCCAGACGCTAGTGAAGTTTTATTAATGACTTCACACTGGCGGACGGAGGGGGGGGGGGGGGGGGGGGGGGTTGCAACTCCCCCTTTCCTCCTATTACATAATACACAAAATGCGGCATAAGTAAAAAAACTCGTAATTTTTTCATGCATTTTAGCACACCGGCCGAATTAACGTTTTCAGCGCTTCGCGCGGGAGGGGGCACATCCCCCTCCCTCACCCTCCCCATTTTGGTGATCCCCCTCCACTACAGTACAACCCCCCCCCCCCCTTTCTTTAAATCCTGCGTCCGCCACCGCTTCATCAGCCCTTGACAATCAATCCTATATTGAACCTGCTGCCGCAGGTTCAGATATTGCGCGACTATGAGTATATAATTAGACAAACGAAAGGGGGGGGGAGGGAGGGCACGGCCCCCCTGGATCCGCCACTGGGATGGTCGCGCAAGATGAGCTGTCGCTAGGAGGTTTCCCTGTCGATATTGTTGAGGAATTATTTGATCCTGTTAGCTGTAAAATGTGTCGTGCATGCCTACACCAGTATGGTAAAACAAGAGGGACAACTGAGGAATGATCCATGCACAAAGACGAGGTGTACTAAAGGAAACAAATTGGCTAAAATGGGTGTGTGTGTGCATCTATTCTACTTAAACACAGAAATAAAAGCATGTGTTTAGTTCAAAACATCATTTCTGCCATCCTGCAAGCAAGCGCTATAGCTAGCAGGGCATGAGCCCTAGAAAAATTTTATTCTCTTTTTTATTCTATTTGCAGGTTTCTAGGGATAATAGCTGAGCGTGTTATTCTACATACTGTGTGATTATTACCCAATGCTGAACAGCTGATTTCTATAAATTGACTATAATCTCATTTCAGTTAAACCACTTACACTTTAAAAGCATAAATTATACTAGCGTCCACCTCTATTTTATTCTATTGCATAGAATAAAAGCTACAAATTTTTACCATCTATGTATCCCCGTAATCGCACTGCCTTAGTTCCGCTAATGCAGCTTCTGCTCTTAATTAACATTTGTGTTTGGGAGTGTGATGCTATAAACATCAGCATTCCCATTATTCCGCCCACTCCGATGGACCACTTCGAAATCAAATTCCTGCAACTTTTCTAACCATCTTGCAATTTGCCCCTCCGGCTCCTTGAAAGTGTACAGCCATTGCAAAGAGCTGTGGTCTGTCCTGAGGATAAAGTGCCTTCAATTCTGAGTAGTAAGATCTAAAGTGCTTTATAAATGTTACCACTGCCAACAGCTCTTTTCTCGTTACATTGTACTTCCGTTCCGCCTTGTTAATAAAAGGATTCTGCTTGCATAAGCTACAACTCTTTCCTCTTCATCCTTATCCACCTGAGACAGCGCGCAGCACCTATTCCAGACTCGCTTGCGTCTGTATAAAGGACAAAGACAGCTTTGAAGTCAGGAAAAGCGAGGATAGGAGCTGATGTTGGTCGTAATTTCTATATTGCAAATGCCTCTGAGCACTCCGGTGTCCACTTGAATTCGCGGCCCCTCTCCATCAATCGGAACAGAGGTTGTGCCATGCAAGCTAGCAAAATCTTTCCTAATAATATCCAGCCAGTCCTAGGAACTTTTGAAGCTCTTGCACTGTGGTGGGGGTTAACCACTTGTTCACAGCCTCAATCTCTGCTGGATCCGTAGCGATGTCTTCCCGAGAGATCTTATGCCCTAGGTAAAGAACTTCTTAATTTGCGGCAAAGAAAGCACTTAGATGGTTTCACCTTCAGCCCCGCCTACCTCAATTTCTCAAGTACTAGCCCCAAGTTGTCTACGTGCTGCTGAAAGGTTTTGCCCATTGTGACAATGTCGTCTATATATACAAGACAACTACTCCATTTCACACCTACTAGTACCATATCCATTATCCTCTGAAATGTTGTGGATGCATTACACAAACCGAAGGGCATTACCTTAAATTCAAGTAATCCATCCCGTGTTGAAAACGCTATCTTAGGTCTGTCCTCCTCTTTGACTTCCACTGCCAGTAGCCATTCAGCAGATCTAGTGTGGAAAACCAACGTAATCCTCCAAGAGCTTCTAATGTTTCATCCATCCTAGGAAGAGGATAGGCATCTTTGCGTGTCACAAAATTGAGCTTCTGATAATACACACAAAAACAGTATGTGCCATCCTTCTTCTGGGCCAGAACCACTGGTGATGCCCCTCGGACTGTTTGATGGTTGAATAACTTCTCTTGCTAAATCAACTTGTGAGCATGCTCCTGTCTCACCAATGGAAAGTTGTTTAATGGGCGGGTGATCACCTGTGTTGATGGAGTGTTGAATTGTAGATGAGCGACCTAGCTCGTCAACTCTGTCAGCAAATACGTCGGCGTACTTCAACAACTGCCTAAATAATTGCCCGTGTTCCTTCTCTGATATGCTCTCACATGCATTCGTTGACCAAATTGTGTAGTATACAGTATGTCTTGTTTGTGCAAAGGCACCTCCTTCTCAGGACTGTACAATGGATGGTTTGACTCCTGAGTAACAACAGCCAAAGTGGTGCTCTTCAATTCTCTCTGCCACAGCTAATTCCGTTCCACTATAAGCTGTAGCCTCTGCAGATGAGGGATTGCACAAGCGGATTGGTATACACCACAACTCATCATCTTGAATGGGATTCACAACACCCCTTGCCACCATAACTAGGAGATCAGATTTATTTTTACCCTCAACTAGCCAGGTTCCGGTTGTACACATGGCACCGGTGCTTCCAAAAACCTCTAATTCGCTCCATGGTGGAACTATCACCTTTTCTGTCAAGGTGACAACTGCTTGGCAAAACTCTCTCTCTTGTTTGACGATCACAAAACTTGCTAAGGGAACAGCTACATTTTGTATAACCCCAACCTTCTCTTGGGGATATCAATAACACAACCATACTTCTTCAAAAAAATCCAATGATTGTACCACTATGAAGTCAGCACAGACCTTACTACCTCCAATGACAATATACATTGCCTGAGTGTTGCTACTCCTTCTACATCAACAGGGTTTCCATTGACTCCTACAAGTTTCCACCGGCCTTGCAGAAATGAATATTAATACGTTTTATTCAAGTGGTAGGGGGTAAATTTAAAGATAGGTATATACATTCTACAGCCAAAATGCTTCGTTTCTATCAGTGCACACAGGGTTAAGTGGGTGCAGCCTAATTCCAAAGTCACCCATTTATAGTACCCCCCTACCCCTTGGTACGTTCTCTAAAAAGTGCTTGGTCTTATGACATGGAACCAATCACGTTTTTTAAATGACATTGGTAATAAAACATCAATGCTACATAATAAATATAATTTGAATTAGAAACTAGTGGCATAGAAAAATTGCAATTTTCATAGCTGAATCATTACAACCAATGAATTATGCGGATTGTGGGTGTACTTACATAACTATTTTAATGTCTATTGTCCTGAGTGTCCACGCAGGGGTACAATCGGACACCCAGGTGGACAGCAAAAAAAATTTTTGCCGTTCGGTCATGGAAGTGGCCTAATTGCATTTAACGGTACTGGCTTATAGAACAAGTCTTTTTAGGATCGGGCCGAGATAAGTAAGGCTTTTGATACCCGTAAAACGAGCCGTGCTAGCGGACCTATCCATTACGCTCCGTGCGGTCCGTACATATCGTATACGAGCTACGTAAGGTAAGTTTTTTTTGCCAACGTTCATACAGATAGTAAAATAGCTGTTTCTCTGGACTAGTGTTTGCCAACTAAAAGTGATTGAGAGCTTTCAGCTGTCTGTTTAGGCCTGTGTTTAAAAGGTCATGTATGAGTATAGTCTACTGATACGCGTACATGTCCTTTAAAACATAGGCCTAAACAGACAGCTGAAAGCTCTCAATTACCTTTTGTTGACAAACACTAGTCCAGAGAAACAGGTATTTTACTATCTGTATGAACGTTGGCAAAAAAACTTACCTTACGTAGCTCGTATACGATATATGTACGTACCGCACGGAGCGTAATGGATAGGTCCGCTAGCACGGCTCGTTTTACGGGTATCGAAAGGATTTAAGCCTTACTTATCTCGGCCCGATCCTAAAAAGACTTGTTCTATAAGCCGGTACCGTTAAATGTTCCTTCCATGACCGAACGGCAAAAACGTTTTTTGCTGTCCACCCGGGTGTCCAATTGTACCCCCGGGTGGACACTCAGGACAATAGACCTTCTGCAACTCGCGTCCTACGTAATTGTTTATAGCTAGTCATGTACTTACATCATATGTATGTTGCTATAAATATACCCCGCG
The DNA here is from genome assembly GCA_963681505.1 of Eunapius fragilis. Classification (NCBI taxonomy): domain Eukaryota; kingdom Metazoa; phylum Porifera; class Demospongiae; order Spongillida; family Spongillidae; genus Eunapius; species Eunapius fragilis. The sequence continues at coordinate 13,263,247 of OY811973.1, read as the reverse complement.
TGGGTACGAGATAAGCAATAACCGGACGGGAACGAACGACGGAGGAAACAATATGCTCACGTGTAGTTATTTATAGCAACTGTATACATAAATAGCAACATACATATGACGTAAGTACGTGACCAGCAATAAACAATTACGTAGGATGCGAGTTGCAGAAGGTCTATAGACATTAATGCGTTACCAGACGCTCGAGCAAAAAGTGGTCAGGCCGTAGCCTGAGTGCCCTGACTGACTGCTGTGGCCTGACCTAAGCATCTTTCACTTCGCCTTACCTGTACAAAACATTGACATTGCTTTTTTATGTACTTCAGATGTGATGTGACATAGTAACATAACTATGTACACATGACCTCACATACAGAGTATGAATAATAATCATATTCTGAACATTGCCAGTGTCAATGTTTTCGCTGATAGAATGCCATACCAGGCCATACAATAAAAGTGAAGGCATCGAAACTTAACTCTTCAACATTTATTAATTTCTCTCCCCTCCACACCCTCCCAGATTCCTCCCAGGCCTTGCCATGTCAGCTCACAGGAGAGACCAGCTGTCCCACGAAGATATGTCCTAACACTGCTGTCAACTACACATGTAACGTTAGCAGCTATGCTGGGAACACAGTGTGGGGTGTGCCTTCAGTGGGAGGCTGTGTAGGGACTACACTCATACTGGCTCAGGGTCCTCCAGCACCTGGTCAATCCTGTCTCAATACTTTTTCAAGTGGAACATGTGGACCCTTCATAGCAACCAACACACCTCCTCTTACAAATAACCTCTACTGTTTTAACTCCACCCTCTCTGTGGTGGTCACACCAGCAATGGATGGTCTGGTGGTCTCATGTTCTAGCTACAATTTATTGACATTTGTATCCACCTCTATTTGGACTGAAACCATATCAGTCCTTGGTAAGCCATGGTGTGTATTGAACGTTAAATAATGCTTGAACCATTGTCACATCATTATATAGAACAAACATAATAAGTTCTCTTAATTACTGCATAAATTTCAAATGGTTTTTAATATGACAAGATTCGCTCAAGGAAATAGTTAAGCACTCTCTTTGCTGCTGACTTCACTGCTGGAACTGTTTCGAGAATGATAGTGTTTCAATAGGAGTCATTCATGTCAGATGGTTTTTTCTTGTATGTTTTAATGATGTAGGACTTCCTGGCGATTTATCACCTACAACTCACATTAGTTTTGTAAAACATTTGTTTACTAAAATTTATATTCATTGAAGTATCAGGCAATAAGTTGGCAGGAAGTGGACCTGTGTATGCCGGCCATTAGGGTATCAAGTGTTTCCATCATTGGCACAAGCGTTTAATGATATATTGCAACTCAAATGAATACAAGGTAAGACTTTAGTTTTACCTTGTATTCATTTGAGTGTCAGGCTACAATAAATGAAGTCATGCTGTTATGCCAGCTGTTAGGGTAGTTCTGAATTAGATTCCATTGGTAGGTTTAAACATTGTAATTGAACATCTCAACATACAATACCATGGTGAAGCAGTTGGAAACCATATATATATTCAATAAAGAACCCAGGGGGTAGCTAACACGGTGGGCAGGCTGAAATGAATATTTGCTCAGTGTGTGCCATTCCTCAAGTCTGTGAGTCCTGAGGGGACAAGTCTGTGAGTCCTGAGGGGGACAAGCAACTGAGAGGAACAAGAAATTATGCATTCATTAATTTATTAAATTACATGTATGTACATACCTACATTTAGCAATTTTATGTAGGTATGTACTATTTAATGTTTGGGCATTTATAAGATAGTGAAAGAACCCTCCAGTTCAGGTTTCATCCATTTGGACAAGTTCTAAATCTAGCTCCTAGCCTTTTGCCTTGAGGTCGGTCTCACCATCTTCTTGCAGCCTTCCATGCTTATAACCAACAGCTCTTTTGGAGCTTGGGGCTTGCTATGGTCTGGTACACTGCTCGTATCTTCCCTGGAAGTGGAAGATCGCTCAGTCTAATAGCTTTCTGTGTACAGTTGCAGCTCATAAACCCTGGCAAACAAACTGTCACCAGAGATGTTCCCCTTACCCAGTCCCCAGATTTCCATCACTGATGAATAATGGTGTTTACTTTGAAGTCAACTCTGAATGCATGCACATTCTTGCGGCATAAAAGTTAGGCTCAAAGGTTGCATAAGTTACAGCAGTTATTTGAGACCCGATCAATAGCACCTTCTCTGACAGATAAGTCCATCCTGGACAGAAGCTCTTTGGCATGCATCATTGCATTACTGAGCACATCTTTAGGTATAGCCACTCCACTGCACATGTGGTTCATAAGCAGCTTCTGCCTTCCCATATCCCCTTCAATATCCCCTCATCATCCCTTTGCTTTTGCAGACACTGTTCCTCGCAGTTACTCATGCCTGTATAGACTCCTATCCTTCCTTGCTGTGCCTTAATAACACAGTACCAGTGAAGTTGAACCCATAGGGGTACTCAGTGAACAGGCATGGCATGAAGGAATTGGTGACTGGTGGCACTTACTGACCAAGGCTGCGGAAGAACTGGATCTCCTGCTTACCATCAGTAGTGATGTAATTATCTCCATAGAACTCAGCTAACAGTGGGGATCACAGCAGTACAATATGGAGCCCTAAAATCTAGCTTCACAAGTATCACAGTTGTGTTGCAGACAGAGATGGTCGTAAGAGTTACAGCAAGCTACTAGTAGTAGGGGGGTGGAGACCTTCCTGCCACCATTGCCCTGCGGCAGGTATGTGTGCTGGTGCGAATGTCACACACATCTTTGCAACTCTGTCTCTTCGATGACATCCTCCTCTAGGTGTACATCCTCATCCTACCCATCCCGTGCATGTCATCGTACACATCACAATCATCCTTTGTCATCTCTGCTCCCCGCAGTAAACGTTACATATCAGCTGTCAAATCCATTTCCATGTGTGGTTTGTTAGGAGACTACAGTAGCTGGCCCCTTCAGAGTATAGCTTGATGTACACACCCACTCCCAACCATAGCATACCTTTTCCCCACCACCCTCACTTGGCCTGGGACTTCTGTTTGAAGTCAAATACAAACATAAATGTATGCTATCCATTTCAGTAATGGCCTGCTTCATCTGGTGGGACTGTTGGTTAGCCAGTATCACATGAGCCATACATAAAAGTGTGATGTTCACGCTGATAGATAGACAACAGCACATCGGCTATCTCTGCAAGCCTTGCGGGGGTCCTGATCCAGCTTGGCTATAGCCACACACCTCAGCCTGTCATAGAACAGAAATGTTCCTCTGCATGCACTGCAGTCCATGTGGCCTGCAAGCTTGGGATTCATATTTGGTCTCCTGCCGACCACCATGTCTAGCAGGAGTGTATCCATAGAGGTTTCATAAATTATGTCGCGCTGAGGGGGGTGGGGGGGGGGGGATATCAGCAGTGTGACGATGTATACATAAAGCATACATCAGTATGGGATAATGTGTGACGAGGGGGGGGGGGGGGGGTCCATAATGGTAACAAATAGCATGACATAATTTATGAACGGCCCCTTTCCATGTTGCCCGGAACCCCTTTTTTTTTTAGATTACTGGCTTATTAATCATTACACGTACCAGTTTAGTATAAGTATCAGTATAAGTTATTCTACTGCAAGGTTGACCGTAGCACTGTTCACACAAGAACGGGAGTGCCTGTATTCATGAAGTGCTACACCCTCTGTCAGATATAGCTCGTCCACCTTGGCTTGAAGATGTGAATGAGTTGTTTCTGATTGTGAGCAGTGATGCAATATATGCCTGGTGTACGTCAGCCAGAGGGACAAGAAGTGTTCTTGCATCAATGGAGGTTTAAACATGTGGGACACCTATTGGAAAGACTGCTTTACACCATAGCCAACAACATCACTGGTGGTGGAAAGCTGCTAGAGGCACGAGCAGGGGTGGACTACATAAAAGTCAATTTTTATAGGTGTCATCAGGTGTAACTGGTGTCATCAGGTGTAATTGGTGTCATCAGGTGTAATTGGTGTCATCAGATGTAACTGGTGTCATCAGGTATAACAGGTGTCATCAGGTGTAACCGGTGTCATCTCCATGGCAGAACTCAAAGATGCAACTGTATCGTGATGGATTCAGGCTTGATGTTCCTGATGTAACTAAGCTGACATTTCAAAATCCAACACACCACTATCCTTTCTCACGAATAGGGTTGGCACAAGCAGCAATTTAGTTCCAGTGGTACGCTTTTTGCATACACAGGCTTCTTGTGTTTAGCAGAACTCATGAGAGGCATATCCTTGTCATAGGAACCTGTACTTTGTATGGTTATAGTTCTCAGAGGACGACATGACTTCATGATAGATGATGAAATATGAAACTCTTCACTTAGCAACTACACAGTGTGATACTGTAGGAGAAATAGCAATAAGGACATTAGGCTATTTTGGTTGCCATGGATATTGATGTAGGGTGTCATTGTGTAATTCTGATACACAACAACTTTCATATACACGTCAATGTTTCAGCCCCTCCAGATGATCCAACCATTACATCACTGACAAACATCTATTCAGACCAGCTAAAAGTGACCTGGGCATCTGTTCCCATGGCTACCAGCTACAGAGTCAGCATCAATGGCAGCAATCCTATCTCCCTACCTGCTAATGCTAACACATACACATTCACTGGACTGACCATTAACACAGTCTACACTGTCTCAGTGGTGGCCATCAACTGTGCTGGGACCAGCAGTGCTGCAGTGATGACAAACAGAACAAGTAAGTCGTTGCTTCCCAGTTTATAATTTATCAGATTTGTTTTTTGTAAGCCAAATTTTAAACGGATTATGCATACAAGGTCTATCTTGATTACAGAACTCATGGTTTGATGCTGGGAATTGTTGTATTTTGCTGCTATTTGTAAGAAGTCTTCATAGATATGTGTAGTTCTTGGCTGAATCAAAAATTCATAACCTTACATACTGCCCTACATATCAGACCTCTGGAGATTAAGGGGTTCAGGTGGGATGCATTGATCATATGCTTTGACTGTTCAGAAGTGGTTGTACGCTGTGAACAATATTGTTCTCTGATTCAGTAAAGAGGGTGTAGGTCAAGACGATCCCTTGTCCATGCTCATGTATGCAGCTGCAATGACACCTCTATCAAAGCTTTGGAGAATGAGAAATGGACACAAAATTGGTACGCTGATGTCGTGTTTCTGAACACCACACGTAGGATTCACAAATTGATACAATCACGGCAGCAACGAACACACGTGAACAGAGCACAAACACAACGCACACCAAGAACTGATAAGACTGAATTGCACGTGTTCCTAAGCACCTTATAAGGAAATAGGTAATAGGAATGTTCTAGAAGGTACAAAGTACACGATCTATGAATACGATTATAACTAAGACCACAACACCTCCCTGCCAGCCTTGAGGTTCCCAGACCGATAAAGGCATAAGCTTCACTTGTGACATCTCACTGATCTTCTGGGATTCCCTGGACCATACTCTGTGCCGGTTGGCATGCGGGGGTTTCGAGTAGATTTCTTTGGCAGACCTTGAGGTAAGGAAGGGATCGGAAGTTCTGGGGTTGCAGCCTTTGCTCCCTCTTCTGACTGTGCTGTATTCTCTGAGGGCTGGTTACCGGTTTCCAGTGTGGGTGAGGATGTTGGAGGTTCCCCAGGGTCGGTATCTTCATTTGCACCATACCTTGGCCTGAGCTGTTCGATATGACGTCGCCATGTACCCCCTTTTGGAAATACTCGAACATTCACACTGCGGGTCCCAAACACTTTGGTGACAACAGCTGGCACCCATCTAGGGTCCTTGTCCCTTCGTGGACCACAGTACAGCGCATAGCATGGGCTTCCGACCTTGTAAATGTGATGAACTGTTGCCTGGTTACTGATCTCCTCTGCCTGTGATTTTGTGGCTTCCCTGGCTTGCCTCCCTTGAAAGATATGTGCCGGTGAAGGGAGGAGAATGTCAATTTTGCTCCTTATTTGACGCCCATTGAGGAACTCGCTCGGGGAATATCCCACTGCCAGAGGGGTCCGACGGTACTGCATGAGAAACTCTTGAAGTGCAGTCTTAGGTGGGAGTGAGGACTTAACAAGAGCTTGTTTGAAAGTCTGCACGAGACGCTCGGCTGCTCCATTTGTGGCTGGGTGGTAGGGTGCACCTGTGAGGTGAATAATGCCCCTCTCCCGACACCATGCTTGAAACTCCTCCGAAGAGAATGATGTAGCATTGTCTGAGACGATTGTGTGCGGGTACCCAAAATGAGCGAAGTCCTGTTCCAGCAAGTCTGTGGTGGCTTTGGTTGACGTTGAAGTAGTAGGATGGATACATGGGTATTTGGAATAGGCGTCCACCAGTACCAACCAGTTGGTTCCCAGAAAATTAACTGCATGATCCACATGGATTCGGCTCCACGGCTTCTCTGGTAGCATCCAAGGGTGATTAGCAGGTTTGGCTGGTTTCGTTTGGTGTTCTGCACAGGTTTGGCACCGATGACATTGGTTTGTAATGTCTGTGTCAATCCGTGGCCAGTATACTGCTGTGCGGGCCAGTTGTTTCATCCTTTGGATTCCAAAATGACCCAAATGAAGGAGTTCCAGGACTTGTGGCTGAAGACTGGGTGGGATGACAACTCTATTCCCATGAAGGAGACATCCACTCTCAATATGCCCCAGTTTCTGACAGAAGTGACAGGTGCTGGTCTTGAATGGACAGTCCTTTGATGCATGTTCTGTCTTGCCACACCTGGGACAGGTTCCCTTTGGAAAATCTCTTTTCCTGTGACTACCAAACTTGGAACTCGGGTTTGGATTGGCTGGATAAGGCTTCTTAGTAGCTTGGATCTTATGAACAGCTGTCTGCTTAGCCCCATATACCAATTTTCACTGTCACCAATTCTCCACGATTGAACTTGTTAGGCCGGGATGCCATTGTCAAGCTTGGTATCAACGTTCAAGCCCTTCTACTTGCACGAGTCCCTTCGAAGGACAGGCAAGGTGACCACAAAGCGGTCAAACCTATCTTCGACAACCTCAAGCCGGATGTAGCTCTTCAAATGGCATGTAAAGGACTCTGCGAAGAATTTCCGGATCTCTTCAAACAAGAACTAGGGTGTTTGGAAGGTTTCGAACTGGAAGTGAAATTCAAGGAAGATGCTGCACCAATCTTCCGTAAGCCACGTCCAGTTCCATTCGCAATTCAGGACGACCTGAACCAAGCTTATGACGCAGGAATCGCTAAAGGAGTGTGGAAGCCCGTTCAGTTCAATGATTACGGTACACCAGTTGTTCCAATTCGGAAGAAAAGTGCCCCGGGTCAGCCAGCAAAGATACGAGTGTGTGGAGACTACTCAGTGACTGTCAATTCACAACTGGAGACTCACCGCTATCCTATGCCTCTTCCTGAGGATTTAATGCGGAAGCTGTCTGGTGGCTACGGATTTTCAAAAGTGGATCTGGCAGACGCGTATAACCAAATCAAGTTGGGCCCAGAAAGTCAGAAACGACTAGCTCTCAGCACTCATAGAGGTGTGTTGCTGCAATGTCCTTTGAATCTTCTCCCTGCAGTGAGGTGACTGCTTCAAAGGTACCCAGGGTGTGCAGAGGCTGGCCGTTGGCCACTTCATAGCGACATGTGGGTGGCTTGAGGGACGGTTTCCCAAGTTTCCCCCAGAAGTCTTCAGAGCAGAAATTGTCTGCCGCACCAGTATCCACTTCAAAGATGAAGTCCTGGCCCTGGATCCAAACCTGCTGTTCAAGTTGCGGAACTGAACTGATACTATTCACTGTCTTGAACTCCCGTCTGGTGATGATCTTCACTGGTTGAGTACCCTTTCTCTTCTGGAGACATGCACTCTCAATATGCCCCAGTTTCTGACAGAAGTGACAGGTGCTGGTCTTGAATGGACAGTCCTTTGATGCATGTTCTGTCTTGCCACACCTGGGACAGGTTCCCTTTGGAAAATCTCTTTTCCTGTGACTACCAAACTTGGAACTCGGGTTTGGATTGGCTGGATAAGGCTTCTTAGTAGCTTGGATCTTATGAACAGCTGTCTGCTTAGCCCCATATACCGTCTCCTTCGCAACCCTGGCAGCGTCTTCAGTCTCTACTGCAGTTGAAATAGCCTTTGCAAAAGTGAGCTCACTGTCCTTCACTTTGAAGAGAGCCTTGAGAACTGCTTCGTTATTGACCGAGCACATGAAACGCGTGCGCATGGCTTCATCAAGAGGGTCTGTGATTGAAGGAAAATCGCACGTCACAGCGTCTTGGCGAATTCTCGCGGCGAGTTCGTGTATCGTCTCCCCGGGCTTACGCTGCATCTCGGACCAGAATTTGAAGCGTTCTCTGACTATGTACCTTGAAGGATCGAATTGGCTCTTCATGAAGTCTGTGATTTCGTCGATTGTGAGGTCGTTGATGCCTTTTGATGGCGACTGTTGCGAAGCGAGGTTACACAGCAACTTGTAGGTTACCTTAGATTGGCTCGTAAGGAAAACCTGCGCGGTTTTGTCTTCCGGTACCGAGTTTGCCCCAATGAACGTATGGAACCGTGCCAGATAGTCCGTCCATAGCTCCGATGTCGAGTCGAATGGTGGGAAGGTAGGGAAGGAAGTTGCGGGCATGGGCTTACTCAGTCCTTTAGCGATTGCTGCGACGAGCGCTTCTGTTTGTTCTCGCTGTGAGTCCATCTGCCGCTGGAAGAGCTTGATAAGTTCGCTTAGTTCTGCCATGATAGTTGATCCTGCCGACTACGCCAATAAATCCTGTCGTGTTTCTGAACACCACACGTAGGATTCACAAATTGATACAATCACGGCAGCAACGAACACACGTGAACAGAGCACAAACACAACGCACACCAAGAACTGATAAGACTGAATTGCACGTGTTCCTAAGCACCTTATAAGGAAATAGGTAATAGGAATGTTCTAGAAGGTACAAAGTACACGATCTATGAATACGATTATAACTAAGACCACAACAGCTGATGACTCTGCGTGTTCCAAAAGCTTTGTCAACTAGGCCCCAAGTTATGGATACTATCCTGAACCTAAGAAGACTGTTGTGGTGCTGCTAATGCCTGCTTTCATGACTTGTGATCAAAGTTCTCAGGGGTCATCGTTTCCTCGGAGGGTTTATTGGTGATGAAGAACATACGAAGAGGTTTGTTGATGAAAAGGATTGGATGTCTCATGTACTGAAGTTAGCAAAAGCGGCAGAACATTACCCTTAAGCAGCTTATGCTGTTCTGTCAAAATCAATGCAATTTGAATGGTCCTTCTTGCAGCGTGTAATTCCAAATTGCAGTGCTTCCTTTCTTTGTTTGCATGACCAAATAAATACAATTTTCTGGCCTGCTATTTTAGATGGTGATGTGTCGGCCTCAGAATTGAGTCTGTTTACATTGCCAGCCCGCCTGGGAGAGATGGGTATTGATGATCCTGTTGACTCTGTGGGAATTGCTTTTTCCACTTCAAGAACTTGCACAAAGAAGATTGTAGATGCCATAAAGGGACATGAAGAATTCTGTGTTTTTGATCACAACAATCAGATGCATGAAGCTAAGAAACAGCAGAAAGTGGCACCTAACACTTCTCAACAAAGTACACTTTGCATCCATTATGACATCTTTGAGTGGGGATAAGAAGCGTGCAGTCAAGAGGGCAGTTGACAGCAAGGCATCTATCTGGTTAACTGTAATACTGGTGTCACATCACCGCTTAGATCTCTCACCAACTGAGTTCACAGATACACTGGCACTGCGATATCACCGTCCTTTTTTAAACGTTGTGATGGCTGTGGTGACAAATATACTTTTCAGCATGCTCTAGATTGTAAGAAAGATGGATTAGTTACTCAGAGGCACAGTGAAGTGAGGGATGCTCTTGGTGATCTGGCATCCATTGCATTCAAAGATGTAATCAGAGAGCCAGTTGTGCAGGAGGCTGATAATGCAAGAGGCATACCTGCTTTGATTGCTGACTTGGGCATTGGGGGAATTTGGCAGCCACAGACTGAAGCATTGTTTGACATTCGAGTTGTTGACACAGATGCCCCGTCATACATAAAGCGTACAGTAGAAGCAGTGCTACAAACAGCTGAACAAGAGAAGAAGAAGAAATATTTAGAAGCCGTTCAAACAAGGCGTGCAACCTTCTCTCCTTTTGTTGTTTCAGTAGATGGGGTTTTAGGTTGCGAAGCAAATGTTTTGATCAAGCGCTTGGCTGAAAAAATAGCTTATAAATGGAAAAGTCCTTGAGTGAAGTGACAGGCTGGGTCCGGGCCATGATGGCTTTTACCATTCTTAGTGAAAAATAAAATTTGTGACATTTGTGTATGTATCGTATGTATATGTGTATAACGTGTGGATGATTTGTATGGTTCATTGTCACTGAAAAAAATTGTTCTGTGATTTGGAAGTGTTGATTTGGAAGTCATTAGAGCGTTGTTTGTACTAGCAACTCATCCTTATGATGGAAGCAATGTCTGCTCACAATGTAATCTTATGTCACATGATCCCTTCCTATCACATCACCTAAGACACCATGTCCAATGTTGATAATTTTTTGCATCATCTAGGTGTGACTTCTTCAGCAGTGGAACCATCAGGTGAGCAGTGTGGTGGTACAGGTATATGTCCTTGTTTTGAACTAAGTACTGATCTTCATGTCCTTCTGTGATTATGAGTTAGCTAGTATCTCCAAAAAAAGTTGGATTTTGTGCTCTGCCAACTGATCATCTGCAATTAAGGAATCTCTTAATAAATCATTTCGAATCAACAGTTTCCTTTTTATGCTTCTAGGGTTATAAACTGTTACCAATTGGCTAATAATTATTGTCGTTGCTTATGGAGCATGCCAATTAAACTGTGTGTGTGTGTTGGGGGGTGGGGGGGGGGGGCATATTATAACTTAGAATTGTAATTTACTAAATGGCAGGACCTGCAGCCACAGTCACCAGTGGACCAATATCACAGCCCTCTAGTTCTTCTGCTGTTGGCATTGGAGTAGGTGTTGCAGTAGCAGCCATAGTGGTGCTAGCGGTGGCCATAGTGGTGGTGGTGGTGGTGGTGATGGTGATGGTGCAGAAGAAGAAAGGTGAGGCTTTTGATTCTGTGTGGTCTCTCATATCATCCCTCCCAACAGGATCATCAGGAGTATGCCATGATGAGTAAGTGTGCTTGTCCACTGAGATTTGTGACCTTGTATGTGTGTTGTATGTGTATATGCATGTGTGTGCATGTGTGTGTGTGTGGTGTGTGTGTGTGTAATAAAGTAGCAACCAGTACCTTAAGTGGTGTGCATTTTTTGTTACATACAGAAATGATAAGAACGCTATACCTCTGCCACCAAAGGACACGTCCAACACAGGGTCACCAGTAGCAAGCCATGATGAGTAAGTGCTTGTCCACCTGAGATTTTTTTTACCTCCTTGTGTGTGTGTTTATGTGTGTGTGCATGCGTGCGTGTTTATGTGTGTGTGTGCGCATGTGTGTGTTTGTGTGTTTGTGTGTGTGTGTTTGTGTATGTGTGTTTGTGTATGTGTGTTTGTGTGTGCATGTGTGTGTATGTGTGTAAGTATATAATTACAGGCATGTGTGGCATCGAGTGAAAAGTGGGCTGACATCTTTTGAACAAAGATTTGAACCTTGAAATGCATAAACTAATTTGCCAGCTATGATCATTCATTGTTTGATAATTAGATAATCATAAATTACATTATAAGGGTGTGGTGTGGGGTGAGTGTGAGGGTGTGGTAGCTTTAGCACTCATCCTGAGGTAACCAGTAATAGTAGATTGAAAAGATGTTGCCTATCAATTTGGGGGCATTAAAAAGAATTCTAACCAATGATATGAATTCATGAAGATACCCCATACACCATGTTTGTGAACAGCATGATGATAATAGTGTTATCATTGTTCAATCAATCCTACCTCTTTTATCTGTATTCCTCTCTCTCTCTCTCTCTCTCTCTCTCTCTCTCTCTCTCTCTCTCTCTCTCTCTCTCTCTCTCTCTCTCTCTCTCTCTCTCTCTCTCTCTCTCTCTCTCTCTCTCTCTCTCTCTCTCTCTCTCTCTCTCTCTCTCTCTCTCTCTCTCTCTCTCTCTCTCTCTCTCTCTCTCTCTCTCTCTCTCTCTCTCTCTCTCTCTCTCTCTCTCTTGCTCTCTTGCTCTCTCTCACACACACTTCAGGTGATATGGCCTTGATCATGACTAAGAGTGTAGTAATGGACATGCAGTAATATTCAGTCACTTATGTTTTTCATACACAGGAGATGTGTGTTTGTTCTATAGAGGATGAAATGTGAAATGAACTAGTTAGATGATTTTATACCTCCAGTTATAAATTCTGTTATTCAAATCATTGCAAGCAAACTTTGATAAAATTTTATACCTGCACAAGCAAATTCACACACCCAATGGCACCAGGTCTCCTCCACACACCCCATGGCACCAGGTCTCCTCCACACATCCCATGGCACCAGGTCTCCTCCACATACCCCATGGCACCAGGTCTCCTCCACACACCCATGGCACCAGGTCTCCTCCACACACCCCATGGCATCAGGTCTCCTCCACACATCCCATGGCACCAGGTCTCCTCCACACACCCCATGGCACCAGGTCTCCTCCACACACCCCATGGCACCAGGTCTCCTCCACACACCCATGGCACCAGGTCTCCTCCACACACCCCATGGCATCAGGTCTCCTCCACACATCCCATGGCACCAGGTCTCCTCCACACACCCCATGGCACCAGGTCTCCTCCACACACCCCATGGCACCAGGTCTCCTCCCCACACCCCATGGCACCAGGTCTCCTCCACATACTCCATGGCACCAGGTCTCCTCCACACACCCCATGGCACCAGGTCTCCTCCACACACCCCATGGCACCAGGTCTCCTCCACACACCCCATGGCACCAGGTCTCCTCCACACACCCCATGGCACCAGGTGTCCTCCACACACCCCATGGCACCAGGTCTCCTCCACACACCTCATGGCACCAGGTCTCTCACAGCCCATGCTAACTATGTTCTCTGCACTTATGCATTAATGCCATTAATGCCTTGTGGCAACAACTGGTTGAGGTTGGTCACATGACCGGTCACATGGGAGACTAAACAAGCACCCATGGCTTTTGGGGTACAGTAAAGTGACCTACCCAAAGGGTCTGAAGGCCATTCAAATGACTTCTATCTCAATGGTATTCTTCGTAGGAAGAGGGGGGGGGGTGGACTGTGGATTAACTAGAGGTCCACCAATGTAAAATACAGTGCTATCCCCATCTGCATCTACTACTGTAAGGATACATAAAATCTGATTGCCATGCTCTATCATATCCAGGCATCAGGTCAGATAGATATTTCTTGGCACACACACACATGCATGCACACATACACACACATACACACACACACACACACACATACACACACACACACACTCGATTGCTATGTAGTGGTATGGTGCAGACATGATATCATGGATCCTTATAGGTATAGATGTAAAGTCAGCATGCAGTCAGGTGGTGATCTACTGATACTGTTATTACGATGACATGCTAGCTGCACTAAAACGAATCTAATAACCTGCCTGTCTCAGTGGTGGCCCCCCTGTGGTGCTAAAAACAGGGGCGCCAAAATAACGGCTGAAGTTAGCTAAGTATGGGTATAAATTCGATTTCTATATTTTTTTTAAAGTGATATTTAAGAAGGAGATTTTAATTTTATATTTATAAAGCTCGCCTTGTATGTAAAATTTGTGGCATGTCAGTTGGAGTGAATTACCAACAAACAGACAATTTATTAACACCTCTGGGTTCTAAGAGTACAACAGCATCCATTATTCATGTCACTAAAGTGTTTCTATGAACTATGTGATCCATATGCAGCATTTGTATCCATCTCTATGACATCTCCCTTCATCTTCTTATTAGTGCCCACCTCTTCATACACAGTGGCAGGATCAGCATGTGAACTTGGTTTGTATGATGTCCCTGTGGACCTTCTTGAAATGTAGCAGAGGACAGAAGCCACCAACACTCCAAGAGAGAAGGACATCACAAAGGTGACAGAGACAGATACACCAACTGCTGTACCAATGGCTGAACTAACTGCTGTACCAATGGTTGAACCTGCTGCTGTACCAATGGCTGAACAAACTGATGTACTAACTGTAGTTGTGCATATGGCAGTTGCCAGAATACAAGTAGAAGGACCTAAAAAGGTGTATACAGAAGGCAAAAGGTTTGCATATATTCAGGATTACAATTGGCGGAAGATTGAGGGCATAAATGATAAAGAAGACACACCAAAACTTACATGACCCTGATGAAATGGTGGTAGGAGGTGGATGGACAGTGGCTCGTTGGGATGTAGAGGGTGTGGTCCTTTCAGCTGGTATTGATGTTGGTACAAGCACTCGACTACCTATTATGAGTCGTTAGATTGAATATTTTCCTATCATGCAACTCTGTTTCATTAAATAGCTTATCAGCTAATACCCCACAAGATATATTGGTAGGATCATATAATGACTCCATCTACATAACCTGTTTCCCTACCCATTGATGACTTGTCTTCTATACACTTCCTCAGCCCTGTCAATGAATGCTCTGAACACTTCAGCACTCACTGGTTTCATTAGTTGCCATAGCAGCACTGCTGTTCCCAGCACAGTTGATGGCCACCACTGAGACAGTGTAAACTGTGTTATTGGTCAGTCCAGTGAATGTGTATGTGTTAGCATTAGCAGGTAGGGGGATAGGAGTGCTGCCATTGATACTGACATTGTAGCTGGTAGCCATGGGAACAGATGTCCAGGTCACTGTTAGCTGCTCAGTTGTGATGTTGGTCAATGTAGCATTAGGAGCAACTGGAGGTGCTGAAACATTGTAGGGAAAAGAGATATCAATACAATCCACCCAGTGTTGGATGAACACAAATAGTCTCTAAAATTAACCCAAGGTGTTTTAATTACAGACATTTTGTTCAGCCAAGCACTATGCCCAGTGAGTTTTACAAGTATCTTGTCTGATCATAACTAATTATTTGATGATAATTTTTACACTTGAGGTAGTCCTCCCTGCTCCTAAGCTCCTAAGCTTATAATGATCCCAATCCGCAAGCCCTCCACTATGTTTTGTGCATAGAATAGTACATTCTAAGTGTAATTTTGTATGCCAACCTGGTCATCCATTTTCAAAATTAATTACAGTACAGGGCAACAGAATTTATCACTCAACATCCCAATGTAGTATTCTACAGTGGGATGTACTAAAATTTAACGCTTGCAATTGAAATGCCTTTAAACTTGCAACACCAAATACAAAGATAAAAACTTAAGAGTTATTTCAGGCCAGAATGAGTCCAATGTGTATGATCTTGGTTTTTTATTGCTGGCATGTATTTTAAAAAGTCTGAAATGTTTTATTTTGTGCCAGCTATTGGAAATAATTATTAACATCAAAGGTTTACATTTAGCACAATGACACTACCAAATGTTAAGATTTAATTACATGGCATATATATAACCAGTAAAGAGCTACCAAGAACTTCATAGTGCTATAAAAGGTCTTTGTACAGTGACTGAAATGCATTCCAATTGCATTCAACAAAGGAAACATGTTTGACTATTATCTTTAGCACATTGGTAACTCAAGCTGAGATGAGGTATCCTGCAAAGAGCAAGAGTGGAAAAACACTACTCTACTCCTTTAAATCATTTAATGTAAGGAGGATATTATATAAGCAAAGTTAGGAACAGATGCATCCAAGTTAAAATATGGGCAAAAGCTTTTGCATCTACTTCTGATGATTAGTGATTTTGAGTCTACACTGGTGCTTTAAGTTGGGATACTGATTGGGTTAGACAAATATAAACACAGCACTACTTCAATTGAATTATGTAGTCGACAGTAAGTGTGCATGTTTTTCTTTCAATTTAGACTAAGTGATTCCAACAAAGGCTAGGATTTAAAAACAAGTAGAATGGTGTGCATAACAGAGTGCATGCATGAATATTGATTGGTTTCAATATGTTTAATACACCATGGCTTACCAAGGACTGATATGGTTGCACTCCCAATAGGGGTGGTTACAAATGTCACTGTATTGTAGCTGGTACATGAGACAACCAGACCATCCATTGCTGGTGTGACCACCACAGAGAGGGTGGAGGCAAAACAGTTATTGTTGCCTGTAAGAGGAGGTGTGTTGGTTGCTTTGAAGGGTCCACATGTGCCAATTGAGAAAGTAGTGAGACAGGAAAAACCAGGCCCTTGGGGAGCTTGTGCCAGTGTGACTGTATTCCCTGCACAGCCTCCCACTGCAGGCACACCCCACACTGTGTTCCCAGCAAAGCTGCTAACGTTACATGTGTAGTTGACAGCAGTGTTAGGACATATCTTCGTGGGACAGCTGGTCCCTCCTGTGAGCTGACATGGCAAGGTCTGGGAGGAAACTGGGAGGGTGTGGAGGGGGAGGGTAATTTATAAATGGACAGTTAAGTTTTGATTCCTTCACTATTATAGCATGCCCTGTTATGACATTCTATCTGCAAAAAAAGAAAATTCTGGTTATGATGCCCAATGAACTCTTTACAGTTTTTAATAAGTACAATGCTAAATTCAAACTATTGATTCATGAATTTCATCATCACCACACAAGACTGCAACAGTAACAAAAGCATATTTTGAGAAGCACCATTTATCTGTGCATATTCATACATATATATGCATGAGAGCAGCACAATTGAATAAATTCTTTGACAAATTATACTTGCCTGTAGACTGAAGCAATGATTCATTTGTTGCTCATTCATCAAATATATTATCTATTATCAGCAGCACTCCACATCACATATATACATACACCCTGATTGACATCACTATATTAAAAAGCAGATGCAGAGCTTGGTCGCATTCAATGGTTTCTGGATCTGCATGAATATAATCTGCTTTTGAGGGAACTCCTTCCAAGGCTGAATCATTTGCTTAAGCAGGCTCCTTTACAAAATAACTTTCCACTCTCTTCATGATAGATAAAAGAGGACCTTCTTCCAAGGAATGATTTCATTTTAACAGCGATTACCATTCTATTATGTGAACAACTTGCCATCAATCTCATCCCACGAGAAGGGCAGAGTGAAAATGGTATAGTCATAACGGTCAAAGAGGGCTATCCACATCACCTAATGATTGTGTAATAATGATATTACCTGTTTGATGTTGACATTAGAAGAAACTTTGTTGAACCGAAGGTATGGAGGAGACATTATAAATAATAGGTGATCACCTATTGCACCAATGCAGTTGGCCCAGGGCATACCTTCCACAGATCACTCTGTTACTCAATTGGTCCCCATTGCCAACAAGACCATTAGCTTTGCTATTGATGGAAGATTCTTCCATAAATAGGCTGGGTTGAGTCCCATGGCTGTAGACAACTTCTTTTGGAGGCTGGTGGGGTTAACTGACAGGGGGTGGATACAGGAGGGGTGCAACCCCCCTAACAGCAGGTTTGGGGGAGAGTGCTGTATGTTCCCCTACTCAGTGTAGTCTCATACCCAAACCCAAATGTACGTAGCAATGATCATCACTTACAGTATGACATCACGTACTTTGCATCATACTTCAAGTGATGACACATTTGGGTGTGCTACAATCAATGGGGTGTGGGGCGAAACCCAGCCACTTATTATTTCTATTTGGCAAAAAAGTGCACGATTTTTAAAGTGGCTGTTCAGGGGCGGATGCAGGAATTCAAGTGCCCGTCATAATTATAAATAGTGAGGGAGGTGGCCCTCCGGTTTTAGGCAGTTCCATGCAAGCAGGAAAATTTTGAGGTTCCAGGTACTTGGTGGTACTACTTACGTAAAAATCAGCGCGAAAATATGTATTCCGATGTAATTAAAATAATATTTTATAATGGTAGCATCTATGGCTCGATGTGGTGCTCAAGCACTCGGCTCGCTGGATACTCCGCTGCTAGCTAAGGGCTTTGAGGGAGCACCCCCATCTGCACCGAGTCCCCCAGAAGCCAAACAATAAATCGCCGCGTGTAAAATTGTTTACCATAATCTAATCATGATCGGCTGGAAGGGGGTGCTGTGTACTACTTTCTGGCAATGTAAGAAGCACAGCAAAAAAAGACCGCAAATCAAGTTTTGATTTCATAAAATCATTTAAAATCGCTTGTAAAATCATCGCATGATCGAACAGTACTCTTACGCAGGTGTGCTCAATCATCTGTAATTTTGGCGCCCTGTGAAGTTATCATTTGGCTATGTAAACCGCATGATTGCTCAAGTCCTCAATGAAATAGTACTTATTTGCCACTGTAATTGATTTTCCACATTGCGAGTAGTTCCTGCCTAACTTCCTGGGTCCACAAAAAAAAAAAAAAAAAAATCCGGATCGAGTGACTAGAAGTGCATCATTTTGGCATTGTAAACACTGCAACACTGACGCTCTTATATTTACTTAGTATATTATCTGCATGGTACAACTAAACACTAAATACAACTGCTTACAAAACTCGACCCCACGCAGCGATGATCTGCATGCATGCAAGGGCGGATCTATAATGCAGGGATCAGTCCTGCCCCCCCCCCCCCCCCCCCCCCCACACACACACACACACCCTTACCTTGTTTACATGAGTGTATATTGTGCATATTGTTCCCCCAATACAAACTCCAACCCAAAGAAGCTAAGCCGTGTGTCATACAAAACATAAAGCGACGTCGACGTATGCAATGTTAATACGCCAGATAACTGCAAGTTGGGTAGTCGAATAGTTCTCGCCGTCGGACCAAGCTAGTTAGATGTCGACATAACAGATGGTGCAATGTAATGTTTGTCCAGAGAATAGGCTAGACGTTCTAAATGTTCGGTATCGGTACAGATGGATGCATGCTGGGATCGGCCAATAATCTCATCATAAGTGTTTGTTGTTTTATCATGCACGCCAATACGGTTAGATAAGTGCAGGCTTACCGTAGACTTTACTGTACAATAGGAGTGAGAGGATAGAATAGAACATTCCATGCATGGTAGAACGCTGCGCATCACGCGACAACCAACGAATAGATATACGCAATATAGGTTACTATAATACGTAGCGGTACCGCATGCATGACCAACAGCCGCCGTACGTTCCCGTCCGGTTATTGCTTATCACGTATCAGGTAAATGGGACGTTACGAATCCAGACCTCTCAACTCTTTAACTATTTGGTTTGCGAGACAGTCACGCGTGATAATAAGGGGAATTTCACATTATGTGAGGGGAAAAGGAAGCCTAAATCTACCACTGTGTAATTAAGACACACAGGTGCCATGGGCAAAAAAAGAGTGTAATGAGGGGTGTTGCATAGGGGTTCGTTATTAGGGGTAATATTGATGCTGAAGGATCAACTGACACCCGCAGGGCCAACTTTTCACCCGGTTTACAAATCTGCACTCAAATAGCACCCACCCCTCCCTCCCTCCCTCCCTCCCTCCCTCTCTGCCAACACTATTCATCGGAAGTCTCGCTACAGACTTCCATATAGGTTTTGACCCTGACTATGAATTTAATTAAAATCCCGCGACCCTATCGTAGCTTCGCTCCCGACAAATCGGATCGTCTAAGTTGTTGCGGCAATCGATCTAGAAGTCAAAACTGAGTAGTTTCGTTTTTGTTTCACGTCGTAGAACCGCGTGGTTGTCAAGAACTGCTGTCCTCGTTCCCCTTCCAAAAATAATGGGCGGGTCGTCTTCTGCTTCTTCTTGGGAACTCATAACTCGGGACAGGAACACTATTAAGCAATGAAAATTGCACCAGCCTATATACGGTCTTATCAAGTCAAATTAAGCAAAAGTACCTATTTGGATGTTAAAAAAAATTAAGGAAACAAGTAAATAAAAACATTCTCTCTGAGAGAGTTGGTGGGATATAGGTTTTGCAGGCAAATAGTATACTGGTGTAAAAAGCGAGGAAACAAGTTTTATCAGATAGGAAAATGTAATAGTCCTATATTTAGCACAAAAACCGCATATGCCTTAGTCGAAGGGTGCTAAATATAGAACAATTACATTTTCCCTTTGGATAAAACTTGTTTCCTTGCTTTTTACATCAGTATACTATTTGCCTGCAAAACCTATATCCCACCAACTCTCTCAGCGAGAATGTTTTTATTTGCTTGTTGAAAGTAAACGTTGCGGGTGGGTGCCTTCGACCTGGTGCCATGGGGTGTGTGGAGACCTGGTGCCATGGGGTGTATGGAGGAGACCTGGTGTCATGGGGTGTGTGGAGGAGACCTGGTGCCATGGGGGTGTGGAGGAGACCTGGTGCCATGGGGTGTGTGGAGGAGACCTGGTGCCATGGGGTGTGTGGAGGAGACCTGGTGCCATGGGGTGTGTGGAGGAGACCTGCTGCCATGGGGTGTGTGGCGGAGACATTGGTGCCATGGGGTGTGTGGAGGAGACCTGGTGCCATGGGGTGTGTGGAGGAGACCTGGTGCCTTGGGGTGTGTGGAGGAGACCTGGTGCCATGGGGTGTGTGGAGGAGACCTGGTGCCGTGGGGTGTGTGGAGGAGACCTGGTGCATGGGGTGTGTGGAAGAGACCTGGTGCCATGGGGTGTGTGGAGGAGACCTGGTGCCATGGGGTGTGTGGAGGAGACCTGGTGCCATGGGGTGTGTGGAGGAGACCTGGTGCCATGGGCTGTATGGAGGAGACCGGGTGCCATGGGGTGTGTGGTGGAGACCTGGTGCCATGGGGGTGTGGAGGAGACCTGGTGCCATGGGGTGTGTGGAGGAGACCTGGTGTGTGGAGGAGACCTGGTGCCTTGGGGTGTGGAGACCTGGTGCCATGGGGTGTGTGGTCGAGAGCTGGAGACCTGGTGTCATGGGGTGTGTGGAGGAGACCTGGTGCCATGGGGGGTGTGGAGGAGACCTGGTGCCATGGGGTGTGTGGAGGAGACCTGGTGCCTTGGGGTGTGTGGAGGAGACCTGGTGCCATGGGGTGTGTGGAGGAGACCTGGTGCCATGGGGTGTGTGGAGGAGACCTGCTGCCATGGGGTGTGTGGAGGAGACCTGGTGGCATGGGGTGTGTGGAGGAGACATTGGTGCCATGGGGTGTGTGGAGGAGACCTGGTGCCATGGGGTGTGTGGAGGAGACCTGGTGCCTTGGGGTGTGTGGAGGAGACCTGGTGCCATGGGGTGTGTGGAGGAGACCTGGTGCCGTGGGGTGTGTGGAGGAGACCTGGTGCATGGGGTGTGTGGAGGAGACCTGGTGCCGTGGGGTGTGTGGAGGAGACCTGGTGCATGGGGTGTGTGGAAGAGACCTGGTGCCATGGGGTGTGTGGAGGAGACCTGGTGCCATGGGGTGTGTGGAGGAGACCTGGTGCCATGGGGTGTGTGGAGGAGACCTGGTGCCATGGGCTGTATGGAGGAGACCGGGTGCCATGGGGGTGTGGAGGAGACCTGGTGCCATGGGGTGTGTGGAGGAGACCTGGTGTGTGGAGGAGACCTGGTGCCTTGGGGTGTGGAGACCTGGTGCCATGGGGTGTGTGGAGGAGACCTGGTGTGTGGAGGAGACCTGGTGTCATGGGGTGTGTGGAGGAGACCTGGTGCCATGGGGGGTGTGGAGGAGACCTGGTGCCATGGGGTGTGTGGAGGAGACCTGGTGCCTTGGGGTGTGTGGAGGAGACCTGGTGCCATGGGGTGTGTGGAGGAGACCTGGTGCCATGGGGTGTGTGGAGGAGACCTGCTGCCATGGGGTGTGTGGAGGAGACCTGGTGCCATGGGGTGTGTGGAGGAGACCTGGTGCCATGGGGTGTGTGGAGGAGACCTGGTGCCTTGGGGTGTGTGGAGGAGACATGGTGCCATGGGGTGTGTGGAGGAGACCTGGTGCCGTGGGGTGTGTGGAGGAGACCTGGTGCCGTGGAGTGTGTGGAGGAGACCTGGTGTCATGGGGTGTGTGGAGGAGACCTGGTGCATGGGGTGTGTGGAAGAGACCTGGTGCCATGGGGTGTGTGGAGGAGACCTGGTGCCATGGGGTGTGTGGAGGAGACCTGGTGCCATGGGGTGTGTGGAGGAGACCTGGTGCCATGGGCTGTGTGGAGGAGACCGGGTGCCATGGGGTGTGTGGTGGAGACCTGGTGCCATGGGGGTGTGGAGGAGACCTGGTGCCATGGGGTGTGTGGAGGAGACCTGGTGCCTTGGGTTGTGTGGAGGAGACCTGGTGCCATGGGGTGTGTGGAGGAGACCTGGTGCCATGGGGTGTGTGGAGGAGACCTGGTGCCGTGGGGTGTATGGAGGAGACCTGGTGTCATGGGGTGTGTGGAGGAGACCTGGTGCATGGGGTGTGTGGAAGAGACCTGGTGCCATGGGTTGTGTGGAGGAGACCTGGTGCCATGGGGTGTGTGGAGGAGACCTGGTGCCATGGGGTGTGTGGAGGAGACCTGGTGCCATGGGGTGTGTGGAGGAGACCTGGTGCCTTGGGGTGTGGAGACCTGGTGCCATGGGGTGTGTGGAGGAGACCTGGTGTGTGGAGGAGACCTGGTGCCTTGGGGTGTGGAGACCTGGTGCCATGGGGTGTGTGGAGGAGACTAGGTGTGTGGAGGAGACCTGGTGCCTTGGGGTGTGGAGACCTGGTGCCATGGGGTGTGTGGAGGAGACCTGGTGTGTGGAGGAGACCTGGTGTCATGGGGTGTGTGGAGGAGACCTGGTGCCATGGGGGGTGTGGAGGACACCTGGTGCCATGGGGTGTGTGGAGGAGACCTGGTGCCTAGGGGCGTGTGGAGGAGACCTGGTGCCATGGGGTGTGTGGAGGAGACCTGGTGCCGTGGGGTGTGTGGAGGAGACCTGGTGCCGTGGAGTGTGTGGAGGAGACCTGGTGCATGGGGTGTGTGGAAGAGACCTGGTGCCATGGGGTGTGTGGAAGAGACCTGGTGCCATGGGGTG
The DNA here is from genome assembly GCA_963681505.1 of Eunapius fragilis. Taxonomy (NCBI): domain Eukaryota; kingdom Metazoa; phylum Porifera; class Demospongiae; order Spongillida; family Spongillidae; genus Eunapius; species Eunapius fragilis. Next base: position 13,240,271 of record OY811973.1, on the reverse strand, counting down.
TGTGGAGGAGACCTGGTGCCATGGGGTGTGTGGAGGAGACCTGGTGCCATGGGGTGTGTGGAGGAGACCTGGTGCCATGGGCTGTGTGGTGGAGACCGGGTGCCATGGGGTGTGTGGTGGAGACCTGGTGCCATGGGGGTGTGGAGGAGACCTGGTGCCATGGGGTATGTGGAGGAGACCTGGTGCCTTGGGTTGTGTGGAGGAGACCTGGTGCCATGGGGTGTGTGGAGGAGACCTGGTGCCATGGGGTGTGTGGAGGAGACCTGGTGCCATGGGGTGTGTGGAGGAGACCTGGTGCCATGGGGTGTGTGGGGGAGACCAGGTGCCATGGGTGTGTGGAGCAGACCGGTGTGTGGGGGAGACCTGGTGCCATGGGGTGTGTGGAATAGATCTGGTGTCATGGGGTGTGTGGAGGAGACCTGGTGTCATGGGGTGTGTGGAGGAGACCTGGTGCCATGGGTTCACATATGGGGGTATCTATATGGATTCATATCAACATTATGTGGTTAGATTTCTTTTTATAGCACCCCACTTTTCCTTCTGATGCTGGCTAACTCAGTGTGAGTGCAAAAGCTTTTTAGTTCAAATAATTATTTAACCATGAATGTTACTAGCTGACAAATAAACTCTAGCCACTTCAAACATTTGTTCGAAAAATGTCAGCCTCTGCACTTCTCATTCCTAGGGCGATGCTACAACTGCAACACCTATCCCAATACCAAGGTGGAGAATGATCAACTGCTGTAAGATAGAACATGAAGTGGGAGTTCTAATTGCCGACTATTGGTCACTATGGTCACATGCATTGGTAAACTCTGGATTTGGTCAGCACCCACAAACATTAGAATTTCAAGTCAAGAATTCACCAGTGCAGATATAGAAACCAATCTTGATAGCAGTGGTAATCAGTTCTAACTATCTAAACAATGCTTAGTAGGGTCTTCATAAAAAGGTGTTGTCCACAGGTTTAAATGGGTGTGGTCCTTAGAGAGGCTCAAACGTTTTATTATAGGGTGCTAACCATGATGAGACAGCTTCATAGAGCCGGGGGAAATCCCCCATTACCACATAAACAATTAACAGTTCAGTCCGCCACATTCCTTCCAGTGATGGATTTAAATGGATTTAATTGTTAACTATATCAAAACCGAAAAAATGAATGGCATCATTTAGTTGTATTAAGCGTGGTTTTTATTTTTGCCCAAATATTTGTACCCATTGGTTGTCAGGTGTGCTCCTGCAAACGCCCTAGCTGGGACCACAGTTGTACTTGTGGCACTCCATTGGCTCTGCTAGATATGTCACTTTTAAATAACTGCAAATCATATATTAAACCTGAACATAATAAAATACAGTACATCACATTTCGAAAATACAGACTCAGTTCAAGAAATACATACAGGCTGCATATGTTATGCACACAATATTGATAGAAAATATACTGAAAATATATAACACAGACTCAGTTTGAGCAGGCCTATAAGTGATCCATTAATGCTCCCTAATGAAGAATAATATCATAAAGCAGGCATAATGGTCTGCCAGCCCATTCTATGCCAATTTTTAAAAAATATCATTTTTTGGACAATTGACACTACAAAACATCATTGGTTAATAACTTAAGTGACTCTTGCACAGTTTCCCTGATCTTAAGTTTTAAAACAATCACAATCAACATACTTTCATTCAGAAGTTTGGAGTACAATAATGAGTTTTAAGTGCTTCAAATATGCACCATAAGAAGGGGTAGAAAAATGTTAAGAGTTAAAAGGCTGCGGCTCTGCCCATCACAAAAAAGAACAAGTATAAATAGTAGTGGTCACAATGGACGTCTACTGATTATAGCCCAAACATATGACAGGTATACATTTGATTAGCAATAAAGCCTGTTAATCATGCTCTTGCTTCAACTGCAATCGCAGTCAGAAATAGTGAGCAGTTTTTAAGAGAAGTGATTGGTTGGTTCATATGTGTGCAATTAGTTACTTAACAAGCTAATGCTGCTTTGGCACTGCAATTTTTTTTTGGTTATTATTAGTCATGAATAGAGACAAGTGAAACTTGGAGGCATACAAAAAAAAGCACTGAAATCGAAGAGGCATTAAAGGGAGGCTGACATGGCTTTTATCATAATTGTTTTTATTTTCTTAAATGAAATACTCCATATGATAGGTTTATACTCCAATTTGTATGCCTTTCGCATGTTGACTTTTAAAGATATAAGCGTACAAAGTTTTGCATCATAGTGCGTCACTTGGATCCAATTATTAAATAATACAAAGTATTATTTATTAATGATGGCAGTACGACCATACTCATTTGTCAAACCTACACCAAGAGTCCATGTCTAAGACAGTACCGATGATAGCGATATCAAAGATAGCTTAAACCCTCCACCTGCGAGCCGTCTTGGAAATACACCGTGATGTTCTTGTGTGTGCTGCCGGGAGTTGGAGGACGTACTGTGTATATTATCACAAGAATCAGTCAGTTTGAACTGCATTGTGGATCACCCTGAGATCACCCTGAGTTTGCCACAGTCTGCTTAAACCTGCTAGTGTTTTGTGTTGCGTTAGCTGGAACCGTCCACAATGAGAGGGGAAAGAATTCTAGTGAACAAGTAAAGTTAATTTAGAATAACATTTCCAAAAGGAAAACGGTGGAACAAAACCCCTTTATCATGCTTGTACGTTGTACTGAAGCATCCACTAACGGCACAGAAACACCTAGTAAAGTGCAAATAATATTTTATAATGTAACACGCATTAATAATTGGATCCAAGTGACGCAATGTCACATGACTAATTTCATATTCAAAAGTTGATTATCTTGAAAACGAAGCATATAAAAATAAAATAATAAAATCTGTATCCTACCCTAGTGATTATCTTTCATATGAAGGGCACTTGTTTTTCCATGCCAGCCTCCCTTTAACAATTTGTTCATCTGCAAGTGCCATAGATGACATAAATAACTAAAAACATTCTCTATGAGAAAGTTGGTGGGATATAGGATTTGAAGGCACTGGTGGTGTAAAAAGCAAGGAAACAAGGGTCTGTAATAGTAAGGGAAAATGTCATAGTCCTATATATAGCCCATTTGTAGCATATACTATGTTTGTGTGCTAAATATAGGACTATGATATTTTCCCTTACTATTACAGACCCTTGTTTCCTTGCTTTTTACACCACCAGTGCCTTCAAACCCTATATCCCACCAACTTTCACATAGAGAAGGTTTTTAGTTACTTGATTCATAGATTTTTTCTCATATCTAATTATACATCTTACACTGACCGTATACATGTAGTTGACTATTTGATCACAGTAGGCACTCCTCCAGCCAATTCTAAAGCTATAATTGGTGAAATTTCCATTCCTTAACTGTATTCCTATCCCAAGTTATGCATGGTCAAGGAGGAGGTTATTCCTGGACTGGCGGGCAGTAACCTTTTATTCTCTACAACCACGCGGTTTTGCGACATGAAAAAAACGACGAAATTACTAACTTTTGTCTTCTTGTTCGATTACAACAATTAGCTAAACGATCCGATTGTCAGGAGTCCCGTTATAAATGGGTCGTGTGTTTTTAATGATTTTCATAGTAGGGATCAAATCCTATACAGTATCCCTACCCGTCTATCAACCATGGGGTTTATATGAGGGTGCAGTAAGCATAGTGATGTTAGGCTAGGGTTTTGTGTTCCTAGCAATCGCCTCAACCCATCGCTAATGAGATTCACCTTGTGAAGGAATCTTGTGGTTTATGTCAACTATACCCCTGCCAGCAGTTATTAACGGAATACACCAGGTTGATATGAGGTAAGAGGGTAGGGGCACATCAAACACTCGAGAATCAAGTGGACTTCATTACCAACCAAATCTGTTTCTAGTCATTGTCATTAGGCTGAAAAAAGTCAGAGATTTCTGACCGCGCCTCAGGCGGTGGCTCCTTGTACATTGTGAGCTGGTCCTGAATCTTGTGAAACATTGCCAACTGATCTACCCAATGCTCCCTATGAGCTTGGTTTTGTCTGGAGGCAATGAGAGACTCAAATAACACCATGGGCTCCCTCATCTTCTCGCGAGCCTGATTCAACGAAATGACAGCAGGCTTGTTCACTACCTACCTACATGTAGCTCTACGTCAGAATCACCTTCATGAAAGCATCATAATAGTCAGGCTCACCACAGGAGTCAACACATCCAGTGCATCCATCCCCTCCTCCATTAGCATCCAAGGAGAATCGAACTCACGTACAACCTCCTCCTCCAATTCAGAGAAAACTATGCTCAGCTTTCCAAAAAGATCAGCAACATGATCTGCTGCTCTGAGCATGGCCTGTACTGACCTTCTCCTTGTCCTCGATGTACCTCTGGTTCACCTCGAAGGGGGAGGATACTGACCTTTTGCCAGCAGTCTTAACCACCTCATCAGGAATGTCCTTCAGTGCATCCCACGCCCACAACATAGCCTGCTTCACATCTGGAGAAGCCAGCAGCCCAGCTTGTCCCGCCCCCGCCCCACCTTCTCCATCAACCATGACACAAGCTTCGCCCGCCACTTGCAAGCAATAATACCCTGATTGAGGGGCTGCTAGACGGACATTGTGTTGGAGTACAATGTTGCGGCTACAATTTGTATGCTACCGTACACATTTGTCAACCATATCATGTTGCGTGATACACGGTACTGTACAGCTAAGTTTGTTATCTTTGGAGCCAAAGGGTGCAGCAGTAGTATTCCGTTAATACAGCTGGGGGAATCAACAGTCCTGGGTAAACCACCTTCTAATGAGATTCCATCACAAAGTGTTAAGGAGCATGCTTTGGCATGACCTGGCTTGCTTTTAGGTGTTAATTATACATGTGTTGGGCATGCATGTTCTAGAACTTTCTATTGGCTATTGAACTGTGTGTGTGATTCAGATCTAGACGTCAGTGTGCATTCTTTTCTTTTCGTGCTCTACTGTATTTGACGTAGGCAGTATTACTGTGATTTCCCTGTAATATTACACTCTTTGAATTATTATTATTAATCTTATTATTATTACATTAACAGGAATACAAGATGCAGCAGAATATCCTGAGTATTTTCTAACGAGAAACACAACACAAAGTGAATCTCATAAGCAGTGGGTTGAGTGATCTCTAGGAACACAAAACATCACTATGAATATTTTCCCAAGGTTGATATGAGGGTGGTATGATAATGGGAGTTTCGCTATCACTGTAGATCATTGGAAGTAGATGGGAGTCTAGGTGAAGGCAGTTTAACAGGTGAGAGAAGCAGCCAAAGGCATGATAATATTGTCCACGATGACACTGCACTGTAAGTGGTAAGCCATTGAAACGCTCTTAGCAATGTAATGGAAGTAAGTTTACCAAGGACCTAAGGAGGAAGACGTTCTGTTACAGTTATACTGCGGGGTGTATTTTGGTATGATGTCATTTGTCACAGTGTGGTGAAGAAGAAGTATTTTTCATTTATGGCCAATATGCACAAATTCAATCATCAGACTTTGCAATAGGGAAACAAACATTTTTTCAGACAACGGGAAAAATAAACGTGTGAGTTAGTTTGCCCTTCTTTAGGTTGAATTGACATAGAAGAAAATGTACAATAAATACGGAGAAAAAGGCATAAACAAACCACGCAATTGCATTTCTTCCCAAAAAGGTCAATGAGCCAGTTTCACACAAGTAAAGAACATGCTCCAATAAGAAAGTTGGTGAGACAAAGGATTTGAAGGCAAAGGTAGAAAGGAAGGGAACACGATTTGGGGGAAAGAAATACAGCAAGTCTCAGAAGTCACGCCAAAGCTCGAAGGATCCATGAGGAACTAGTTGGAAAACGGAAAGTGTGTGTTCCTGAGTCCGCCACTGATTTCAAAACTAACTCCAAGAATGTATATCAGTCGTGACGTAATGATAAATGCAATCCCCACATCTTACGTGAAACTGGCTCATTACACATGTATGTTGCTTATGAGTACTACACCCGAATGATAATGACATATGTTATGGCTACACAGTGTAGCACCACAGATGTACATCATAAGCGCACAGTTGTCATGGACACCCACCTGCTGATGATGTTGGTCCTGATAGGTTCCCTAGTATCAGAGAGAGAACAATACTAAAACATCACTTGCAGAAATATATGAAAAACTACATGCACATGTTTCCACAGGGCACCAGGTTAAACGTGCTTACTGATGAAAAGTGTCAAGCAATAACTGTACATGCACACAACACATCTCTTTATTGGTCTAAGTTGTTTGATTAATTGGTGGAGGTCAGAACCCTAAGGTACTCGTGTCTCATCCTTATCATGTTTGGGGGAGATACTGGAAACCTGAGCTGATCTTATCATTTGTGGAATTGTTGCAGTGTAAAGGGAACTTACATTGTTATTATCTTCTTTAAGAATAAAAATTGGAGTATCAGGCACTGAAATTTTAATCATCTACAATGCGGCAAGCATTGCCCTACTTTTGTTTGTCCTTAACAGCCCAAGATATGTTGGACGAATCCACATTCTATAGTCTAAAACAATAATTAGCAGACTGTTGCATGTTGTAAACATGTAAAGAAAAACATTCTCTAATGAGAAAGTACAACTGTTTGGTGTTGGCCACAGTAACTAGAGCGGGCTTTGCTTTGCACACTTCTGATAATCGATCCTTCAGTACTTGCTTCACAGTACAGCAACACTTATTATGCAATGTCATTGTTATGTCACGCGTTGAAATAGAAGTATGATGCCGGTAGTCATAGTAACAGTGACCCATATATATGAAAATAAGGTATTAGTTCGACGCCATGCACTGCTGACCAGTGAAGATAAAATGCTGAATCATTACATGTCTTTTGGTACAAACGGCATAAACTAAAATTGATTCTATAGAGAGGTATATGAAAAAAAAGGAAGAACCTGGAGAATGATAGGAGTGGGGTACTAGGGTGAGCTACTTGTATTTTAGTTCTCTAAAACCATATGTTGCACAAAGTCCGACTAGCGTGAAAAGATTTGTCTTTAACTTGATGTATGATTTCTACTATTATCTACGCCGTCCGTTTGTCGAGAACGTTGCTAGTCGCAGTTCAGAGTCCAAAAAAATGGAATTCATGACCCAGGTCAATTCCTATATAGGAACTACTACCATAGCTCCTGATATGTGCAGCTAATAACAATACGAATAAAAGAAATAACATTTGTTTTTAAACCTTATCGGTTATCTAGCTTAACACACACCCACCCTCAACACCTACCCCTGGACTTACTTGGATTAGTTGCCATAGCAGCACTGCTGGTCACAGCACAGTTGATGGCCACCACTGAGACAGTGTAGACTGTGTTATTGGTCAGTCCAGTGAATGTGTATGTGTTAGCATTAGCAGGTAGGGAGATAGGAGTGCCGCCATTGATACTGACATTGTAGCTGGTAGCCATGGGAACAGATGTCCAGGTCACTGTTAGCTGGTCTGAATAGATGTTTGTCAGTGATGTAATGTTTGGAGCACTGGGAGGGGCTGAAACATTGAGATATGTACATGTAAGCTGTTGTGTAGTAGAATTAGATAATGACACCTTACACCAATATCCACGGCAACTGCAAATGGTCCTTATTGCTATTCAATATTGATATACAGTGTAGCTGCTAAGTGAAGTCTTTCACATTCACTTCATGTTGTTTAATTCCATTGAAAAGTTGAATATTAAGTCCCATCCTCATCCCATAGCTTGAGACCAGCTATTGAGCCAGCATGACTATGGAATGTGGTTTATCATGCTCTGAGATACAATACGCTCAACGGCTTCAAGGCCTATAGCCATAGAAATTACTGGTTCCTATGCTGGATAACTGATAGTGCTTCAAACAGATTCATTTATCTAAGATTTAAACTTGACAGAAAACAGTGTTGAACTATTTAGACATGCATGTGCAATCTAATGTGGACACCACAAGAGCCCTGATTAGGGTTAAGGTGAGGGTTTAGGGTATATACAGTCTAATGTGGACACCACCTCAAGTGACAGATTATTGAAGTGTCCCTATTTCAGGAGTTCATTATGTTTTTAAGTCAATGATACTTTAGTGATTCAAGGTGTGTCCAGTGTCCCTACTACAGCATTTAGGGTTCCACTGTACTGGGGAGAAAGTTTCTGCCAATTGTACTTTTGTGAAGACTTATTTTCTGTGCATCACATCAGCTGACTGCATTGAAGGCATTCTCTCACTATCTTATAAATGCCCCCAACAAATACAAAATGAATCATGTACATGTACATTCTTATACATATCTATGAATTTAGCACTTGGCTTTGTCCCATCAGGACTCACAGACTTGAGGAGTGGCACAAATTCACCTCATTACATGTAGTTACATACCTGGGGTTCTTTTAGTGTACCAACTGCTTGACCATGGTAAATTTATTAAAACATACAATCGAGGAACAGGGCATCCACTAACGGCCGGCATACCCAAACGGCCGGCATACCCTAATGGCCAGCATACCCTAACGGCCAGCATACCCTAATGGCCGGCATACCCTAATGGCCGGCATACCCTAATGGCCGGCATACCCTAACGGCCGGCATACCCTAATGGCCGGCATACCCTAATGGCCAGCATACCCTAATGCCCAGCATACCCTAATGGCCGACATACCCTAACGGCCAGCATACCCTAACGGCCAGCATACCCTAATGGCTGGCATACCCTAATGGCCGGCATACCCTAATGGCCGGCATACCCTAACGGCCAGCATACCCTAATGGCTGGCATACCCTAATGGCCAGCATACTCTAATGGCCGGCATACCCTAACGGCCAGCATACCCTAATGGCCGGCATACCCTAATGGCCAGCATACCCTAATGGCCGGCATACCCTAATGGCCGGCATACCCTAATGGCCGGCATACCCTAATGGCCGGCATACCCTAATGGCCGGCATACCCTAACGGCCGGCATACCCTAATGGCCGACATACCCTAACGGCCAGCATACCCTAACGGCCAGCATACCCTAATGGCTGGCATACCCTAATGGCCGGCATACCCTAATGGCCGGCATACCCTAACGGCCAGCATACCCTAATGGCTGGCATACCCTAATGGCCAGCATACTCTAATGGCCGGCATACCCTAACGGCCAGCATACCCTAATGGCCGGCATACCCTAATGGTCAGCATACCCTAATGGCTGGCATACCCTAATGCCCAGCATACCCTAATGGCCGACATACCCTAACGGCCAGCATACCCTAACGGCCAGCATATCCTAATGGCTGGCATACCCTAACGGCCGGCATACCCTAATGGCCAGCATACTCTAATGGCCGGCATACCCTAATGGCCAGCATACCCTAACGGCCGGCATACCCTAATGGCCGGCATACCCTAACGGCCAGCATACCCTAATGGCCGGCATACCCTAATGGCCAGCATACCCTAATGGCCAGCATACCCTAATGCCCAGCATACTCTAATGGCCGGCATACCCTAATGGCCGGCATACCCTAATGGCCGGCATACCCTAACGGCCGGCATACCCTAATGGCCGGCATACCCTAACGGCCAGCATACCCTAATGGCCGGCATACCCTAATGGCCAGCATACCCTAATGGCCAGCATACCCTAATGCCCAGCATACTCTAATGGCCAGCATACTCTAATGGCCGGCATACCCTAATGGCCGGCATACCCTAATGGCCAGCATACCCTAATGGCCGGCATACCCTAATGGCTGGCATACCCTAATGGCCAGCATACACAGGTCCACTTCCTGCCAACTTATTACCTGATACTTAAATGAATATGAGTAAAATTTAGTAAACAAATGTTTTACAAAACTAATTTGAGTTGTAGGTGATAAATCGCCAGGAAGTCTTACATCATTACATCTGAAATGAATGACTCCAATCGAAACACTATCAGTCTTGAAACAGTTCCAGCAGTGAAGCAAAGAAAAAATCTTAAAGGCGACCACACACTATGCAACAATGTTGCATGCAACTCAATGAATCAAATTATACTTTCAGTAAAACATTAGTTTACCTAGAATTTTGCTAAAATTCATAGTGTTGCGCGCAACATGTTGCCTAGTGTATGGTCGGCTTAAGAGTCCTTAACTCAGCTATTCTATCTCCTTGAGCAAATCTTGTCATATTAAAAACCAAAATGTATGCAGTAATTAGCTTCTGTAATGAGGACCTAATGTGTCTAGAATGTAAGAGAACTTATTATGTTTGTTCTATATAATGGTTCAAGTATTATTTAACGTTCAATACACACCATGGCTCACCAAGGATTGATATGGTTGCATTTCCTATACAAGTGCTTGTAGCAGTTCCTATATTGTAGCTGGAACATGAGACCACCAGACCATCCATTGCTGGTGTGACCACCACAGAGAGGGTGGAGGTAAAACAGTAGGTGTTATTTGTAAGAGGAGGTGTGTTGGTTGCTGTGAAGGGTCCACATGTGCCACTTGAAGAACTTGCTGTTATACTACGTGGTCTGATAAAAGGTCAAACGCGTGCCCGACTACGGTCAAATGTGTGGCCAGTTATGATATTCACGCGTCAAATCCCCACCTAATCCCGACTTCGCCCCAGGGGAGGGGGGTCTCACGTAACAATGATAGGTGCATAACAAGGAGAGATGCTACAGCAGTGTATGCAGGAGACGCAAACAGCGATGCCCTTCTACTAGACATGCAGGGAGCGGAAGGCTTATCCAACTCATCTTACCGACACTACAGGTGACAATTGATTACCCACTAGGTCACCACGATTATCAGATGACCTCTTTCTTTGCACTGGAGTATGAACCTCAGAGGAGACAGAAGGAGCTGTATATGTATCAGACGTCACTTTAACACAAGCTGCTGCTTCTTGCTCCGCCAAATCTAGTTCGCGCTTCAATTTGATGCATTTATCAAGCAACCTAAAACATCTTATACAAAGCACACTGGAAGGTACATCGATATCGACGTCCATTCTATCGTGCGTTAGTCGCCTCGGCAAGGGTAATACGTAAACTGTAGAGGTGCTGTGCAATAACCTTCTCTGCTTCGGCACCGACTGAAAGCCACACATAACGCACAATGAAGCCATCTTAATTGCCTAGTCACCCGCAGCGCGTGACAGTGGTATGAATTAATATTAATCATTACATTCCACTGGCCACGATTTTGCCGAGAGATTCTCCAGACCCTACTTCCACGTAGCGGTGATGTAATCCACCCGCTGCTGTGGCGTGGGTCTGGGTACGAGACTACCAAAACCGAGCGTAAGCCCATATATTTCCATAGTAAACCGAGCACCAATATGGCAGACAATAAAACAATTAAAGCCCACGCGTCATGTGACCATGAAAGAGCTCTATTGGCTTGTTATAAAACCACGTTTCAGCCCACGTCCTTTACCCATGACCCTACAAAAACCTGCGAGCCACATGAGGTATGTATAGACAAAATCGAGGTTTGAAGCTACGAGTCTCGAAGATATTACCGAATCTCGAAGTGTATAGGTTTTTGAAACAAGCACCACGCAATAGACTACGTCTTTCTCTGCGCTACAGTTTCGGCTTCGTCATAGCGCTTCAAGCCGTAACCTCTTCTTACAGCTACCGAAATTCAAATTGAACCCGCGTTGGTATACGCAAACTTACTAGTACATGTATTACACATTATACAACACAAACTGTTTAGAAGCTGGCTCTACCGACACATTCGTCGGGTGCAGCAACCATCTGAACTGCTTTAGGAATCGTACTGTGCCTAAATGTACCTTACCTGTCCTATGAAGTTATAGGTTTCTTAAGGCCAGCATACACGGATCGACTTCCTGCCGATTTATCGCCTGCAACTCAAATGTACAGCCCGTATTCATTTGAGTTGCAGGCGATAAATCGGCAGGAAGTATGATACAATGTAGGGCGATATCAGCTGGCGATTCCTGCATTTCGTCCGTAATTTGTTCGTAATTTAATAAATTACTGGAGGGCCTCCGCAATTTCTAATGGTATAGCATTTTCAATCCCGTACCGTAGGGGTCAAAGAACTACCCAAAGGTATGTTATGGCATGTTTAATTAACATTAAAAGGCTGTGCATGCAACATTTGTACAGCATAGTCGGGCGGTCTACTGCCGCGTTTGGTCGAGCTTGTCACCCTACTACCTGACCAAACGCGGTAGTAGGCTTGCCCTAGTATGTACAGCACGGATCTGCACAAAACCATTCACTTCACATGTAAAGCTTGCGCATGGTGTTTACAGTAGTGTCTATATCTCATTGTAATGCGTTCAATTGGATTAACGGTATCCTCCAATACTTCGTGGGCCATTCCTTCAATACACAAGTACCGGAGGAATACCGTTAATCCTATTCCAATTAAAAGTAAATAAATGCTTCATCGTTCATCAAATAAGGTCTATAGTAATCTGATGTATAAAAAGGCTTCCTTATCTGACGCCAAGAGCATAGTTATTCATCGACCACATATAGAAACGCGGCAGCAATGGATATGTTCCAGCCCTGTCGATTCCCGGATTTGTTTTCTTTTCCCCCTCCCCCAAAAACCGCTTTTGTCTAGCCCTTGTATTTTGCCTGCTGTTGCACGCAACTGTATGGCAGTTGCAAGGGGATCTAGAACTAGGTGAAATGAAAATAACTGCAACCATATCCTTCTCCCATATCCCATGCACTAATGGAGTATAATGGTGGTCTTGAAAAAGCTATTCTTAGGGATAGTGAGCTTCTAAGTGAAGTAAATGATGCCTTTTGTAAGTCTCATCCATTGCTAGCTCAAAAGGTTGTTACTAGATCTGCCCGTTCAGCAGTAAGTAAGATTGATGCAGAGGCATTGGTTTCTAAAGCACTAAATGTACAAAGAGCAAAAGCAGGGTCATTTTATTGCTAAAAACTATCCGTGAAATTAATGCAATGAAATTAGGAGACAATGATATTTTAGTAGGGCATAGGTATCATACTGCTGGCTCTGAACCTCGCTTTTTTAATACTTCGTACACTTACACAAAACAACTTGGGGCCATTCCAGTAGACCTCAATGGTAGGTGTGTAGGTAGTGTCAGAGGAAATAGGGGATAGAGATAAGGTTACCATTCGCCCCTTGAAATGGAAATGTACAAATGAGTGTAATATTAATTGGTGCTGACACCACCAGCCCTAGCCCATCACATCCACACATTCAGTACACACCACCAGCACTAGCCCATCACATCCACACATTCAGTACACACCACCAGCACTAGCCCATCACATCCATACACACCACCAGCACTAGCCCATCACATCCATACATTCAGTACACACCACCAGCACTAGCCCATCACATCCATACATTCAGTACACACCCCCAGCACTAACCCATCACATCCATACATTCAGTACACACCACCAGCACTAGCCCATCACATCCATACATTCAGTACACACCACCAGCACTAGCCCATCACATCCATACATTCAGTACACACCATCAGCACTAGCCCATCACATCCATACATTCAGTACACACCACCAGCACTAGACCATCACATCCATACATTCAGTACACACCACCTGCACTAGCCCATCAAATCCATACATTCAGTACACACCACCAGCACTAGCCCATCACATCCATACATTCAGTACACACCACCAGCACTAGCCCATCACATCCATACATTCAGTACACACCACCAGCACTAGTCCATCACATCCATACATTCAGTACACACCACCAGCACTAGCCCATCACATCCATACATTCAGTACACAATGTACTACACATACTGCCAACTCATTAGCAAGTGGCCAACTGTGGGCCACACCTCCTAGAATAAACCCTTAAAAAGGGAAAAACCGAAGCTCAAACTGTTCAAATTGTTCATGAAGGGCAACCAGCGGACTTTCTTGCCACCCACATCAACTTGTTATAGCCACCATCAGGTACTTCTAGCAGCACTCACATTTATGTAGTGAAAACATCAGACCTTCTGCCCACAGTCATAAAGCTGCAGACCCTGTCCTACCTCACCTGAGAACATACCCTTTATCGAACTACATGCTGCCATGTAGTTACTTATCTGTCTACATGCTGTCATGTAGTTCACTTCCTGAGTTCCCACACTATCCATCTATACAACTTAACTGACTGCATGTAGACTACACCTCCATGTCAGTTTGCTGAGATGAAATTTGACCAATAGAGTTTTAACACAACTGGCACACATACACCCCTTCTCTCCCTCTCATTAATATGATGCAATTGGACCAATAGAATTATAGCACAGTCTGCACACGTGCATGTTAAGGCTTTGCAGGTATAATAGTCCCTCACCTGCTGAATAATGCACTTCGCAAAAACAGGTAAAAATTTAATTAATTTAATAGATCATTTGGGGCCCCATAGGCCCCATTAAACCAGACTCATCACCATATCTAACTTGCATGCATAGCTAACGCATGTCATGGGCATAATGGAGCAAATGATGCAATGCAGTGGAATAAACATTACCAAGGTGACTTTTGATTCTTTCTTGAAGCAAACGGATTTATTACTGAGTCATAGTTATCAGTTCTGGCTAAGTCAGACTCTATACAAAGTAAGGAAAGGTCCTGCAACCGCTTTTGAGTCATAGTGGAACTCGTATATAGTTCTTTATTCTTTTTAGCTGGCTAAAACTTCTTTCTGCAGATACAACAGTTACAGGCAAGGTGCAGAATATCCTAGCCCTAACGCATAAGTTAATTTGGAAAGAATGCCTCGAGATGACTATAATGGAGTCTGTTTAAAAGTTCCAAGGGACTTAGTTGCTCTTTGGTACCCAGGTTCACATGCCCTGTTTTTGATAACATTACTACTTCCTCTGACAGCTCATTAGACACATCTTTACATCTTCAAAATAAGCTGCTGAAAAACGATCACAAGACAATTTCAGGTCCACTTTTCAAGTCCATTTCTGTCATTTGTTTGTACTTGTACAAGAGCCCAAACAGATCATCAATGCGTTTTATAGCGTCAAAACGGCGCGTCAATCCCTGTATAACGCCATAAACGATAGAATACGTCTACACGGAAGCTTGTGGTGGCAAAACCTTCAACTGCATGTGCTGGTGCCTCCACATCAACTGTAGAATCAGCATCTTCATCCAAACGCTTGCGTGTACGTTGCCTTTTTTCTGGTAGAAGACTCAATTCCTAAACCATCGGCTACCAAAACTGCTTCTTGAATGATACGAGCCCAATGTTCCAAAACAGCTAGCTGCCTCGGTTATACTAGAAACTATGTCAACTTTGGTAACTTTGCATGCAATCTTTTCTCTTTCTTCTTGAACTCTCTTCCGTTTACTGGCTTCACTTTCAGATTGCCGCAGTTAATAGGTGTTCCTGTGACTCGCCTGTACTGTGACAACTACGTAATTTGCCTACGTCATTGCCACACAAATTAATACACGTCGGTTCACAGGTATTCAAAATAAATCACGTGATGAAAAATGCCTATAGCGATATGCCAATCGATTTTAATCATTTTATACGTCCGTTGCACATCAGCCCTGCCTCCGACTCTTCTCCTCTTCACCCCACCACCTCCAGAAGTCCCGCTGCCTTCACCACCAGCAGCGCTGCCCCCCGCCGGCACCACCAGCGCTGCCCCCCACCACCACCGCGCTCCCCCACTCCCGCATAGCACAACCAGCAGTGCTTCCCCCCTGGCCTGCATGGCCACTGCCACCCTGGCCCAACCCAGCATGGCGAGGAGGCTGGGGCAGTGGCCTAGGAACGGTTCAAAAAGTGGGGGGAGGGGGGGGGGGAGGGGACTGAAATTAACAATTCATAAGTGGGTGTGGTAATCGAAATCTTTAACCGATATTAATATAATTTTATTCATAAATATGGGCACAAAATGTGACTCTGAGGGGGCTCACCACCGTCCTAAGAGGCTATAGCCCCCGCTTCCTACGCCTATGCCGGGGAGGAGGACGTCCCCGCCGAAGAAGAGGGCGCGGTCGAGGATCGGGACAAACTTTTATAAATACAGCTTATAATTAAACATACAATATTAATAGATACAAGAGAATAACACACACAAACAACTACAGAAGCTACTAAAAATATTAAATATAATAGAAACACGAGAAGCTGTGCTGAAACTCATTCTGGCAGGTATGGAAGCCCAGCTCCATCTCTCCATCTTCAATCTCCATCCTTCTCCTCCATTTCACTCTACTGCCGCAAATGCACAGATTCGTAGCACGAAGGACAGCAAAAAGCATTCTTGCACGCACATAGCCCAGCACTTCACTGTTAGACTTGTGCCTATAATAATTAAATTATGAATTAAGAGATAAGGGGATCGTCCAAATTCTAAACGCTCTTCCTACATTTGATTATTGACTACGATACTGCTATGACAGGGTGAAAAAAAAACTTATGAAACAAGTAAATAAAAACATTCTCGATATACAGTGGAAATCGTGATACTTGTCGTTAAAATTTTTTGGGTGTGTTTTAATGTTAACTTGATTTTTTAACATTAACTGTATGCAGTATTGAAAATCTGACAACACAGTGTTGTTGACCAAACATTTGTAAACAAGTACCGGAAATAAGTAAGTGTCACGTGACTAACACGTCTGTTTGTTTTTGTTTTTAAGTGTCCCAGTCCAAAAAACGGATTTGTAGCATATTTCTCAGCTCTGAGGCAGCAGATCAACACAAAATTTGGTATATAAGAGAAAAACAAACCTGCCCAACGTTTGGCCGAGTCATATTTCAAACCCGGGAAATATTTTGTGTGTTTTCATGGGAGACACGTTTGTTTAGGTCGAAAAGCGTTTAGCATGCCGTTTTGCACAGTGGGCGTTATATGCGACAGTACATCGATTTGTATATCGAGGGATGGTTATTGCACCATAGACACCTATGTTTACAACGTAACAGTTAATTTTACCGTCAAAACTCTGCTTGCAAACGTTGAAGCTTAGAAAACACGCCATTTTCGAGTGAATCTCATTACAAATGTTACGTTATTATAACAATTTCTTAATATTAATTAAAGTTTCGATTTTATGGCTGGTTCTTAGGTTCTTCCATAGATAGTTTAGCTATCTATGGTTCTTCTAAGAACCAAACATCAACCAACGCGGCGAGCAAATAAGGAGGCAAATCATGTGTGGGCATCGTTGAAGCGAAGGAAAGCTCCGAGGGGTAATCCCGAAGCTGCCGCTTTGAAGCGGTGGTCGGTCAGCAAAGCAAGTTCCTCAAAGAGCAGAAGGACGAATGCTAATATCGCAGAGAATGCAGCCAAGGAATTGGAGTCCCTCGCTGTACACATGCCAAATGTGTCCAATAGTGAGGCAAGAGCGTTTGCATTACGAATGTTCTACATAGAGGTGTCCACTCCCACTGATGCCCAAACAAATGTGAGTCAGATGTTTCATCACTATCGGACACATTTGGCATGTGTCGCTGACCGACCACCGCTTCAAAGCGGCAGCTTCGGGATTACCCCTCGGAGCCTTCCTTCGCTTCAACGATGCCCACACATGATTTGCCTCCTTATTTGCTCGCCGCGTTGGTTGATGTTTGGTTCTTAGAAGAACCTAAGAACCAGCCATAAAATCGAAACTTTAATTAATATTAAGAAATTGTTATAATAACGTAACATTTGTAATGAGATTCACTCGAAAATGGCGTGTTTTCTAAGCTTCAACGTTTGCAAGCAGAGTTTTGACGGTAAAATTAACTGTTACGTTGTAAACATAGGTGTCTATGGTGCAATAACCATCCCTCGATATACAAATCGATGTACTGTCGCATATAACGCCCACTGTGCAAAACGGCATGCTAAACGCTTTTCGACCTAAACAAACGTGTCTCCCATGAAAACACACAAAGTATTTCCCGGGTTTGAAATGTGACTCGACCAAACGTTGGGCAGGTTTGTTTTTCTCTTATATACCAAATTTTGTGTTGATCTGCTGCCTCAGAGCTGAGAAATATGCTACAAATCCGTTTTTTGGACTGGGACACTTAAAAACAAAAACAAACAGACGTGTTAGTCACGTGACACTTACTTATTTCCGGTACTTGTTTACAAATGTTTGGTCAACAACACTGTGTTGTCAGATTTTCAATACTGCATACAGTTAATGTTAAAAAATCAAGCTAACATTAAAACACACCCAAAAAATTTTAACGACAAGTATCACGATTTCCACTGTAGGATTGACCAATGGTGGTGTAAAAAGCACGGAAACAAGTGTTGACAGAAATTTTACTGGAAAATTGAAATATGCCTATATTTAGCCCATTACTCAGGCATGCGCTGCTATATTGTAAGTGTGCTAAACAAGTAAATAAAAACATTCTCTATGAGAAAGTTGGTGGCATATAGGATTTGAAGGCAATGGTGGTGTAAAAAGGAAGGAAACAAGGGTCTAGTAATAAGGAAAAATGGAATAGTCCTATATTTAGCACACGAACAACATACTATATCCTACATATAGAAATGTGCTAAATATAGGACTATTCCATTTTTCCTTATTACTAGACCCTTGTTTCCTTCCTTTTTACACCACCATTGCCTTCAAATCCTATATGCCACCAACTTTCTCATAGAGAATGTTTTTATTTACTTGTTTCATTGATTTTTATTCATACCCGATTATGAGCCGTATTAGCATGTTAAGTAATCCATCTTGATATGAGAGGGAGGTTGTAAAGGTACGACATACCATTGAGTGACCTTAACTCTTTTCGCCGAGCGAGATGCACGTTCAGGACTATGGCAATATCGCTGTCTTATTTCAGGATCTGCTCGATACCTTGCACGTCGAGAGGTCCGTTCCTTTTCAGGATCTGAGGGGGCTTTTAAGGGGCGGCCGAAATAGAAGAGAGGTTATTAATTGTCGCCCCAGCGCGATGAACCCACAAACGCATAATTATTTTTGTATCGGGCCAGAAGCAGACAGCACCCTCCCCCCCCCCCCCCCCCCCCCCCCCCCCCCTACTAATCGCATCTCGATACCTTGCGCGTCGAGAGATCCGTTTCTTTTCAGGCTCTGCTCGATAGTTTTCACGTTTGAGAGGCCCGCTTCTTTTCAGGCTCTGCTTTGTAGTTCCGCTCGGGCTGAATCTAATACGTCGTCTCTAGTTTTGAGGTACTATGCTCGTCATTTGGCTTTCTTCTTATCCTGACGTGCATGAAGGCATTTTGAGAGAAAAAAAACTTCACTAAGTTACAAAGAGCGTCAAACCATTACCTACAACGATCGAATAACAAGAATGATTATAGTACGCACGTGCACGTTATTAAAAATACATAACCGCCAAAGTTAATTACCACTACGTGTAGTGCCCAGACCGTACACATTAGATGTATACTGCTAGTACTTCGTATAAAGAGCGACGTAGGACCTATCCGAGTCGTGTCAGTGCAGTAAGCTATACGTGATTTGCTAACACAACCACCGATAAATGTCATGTAGCCTCGAGACGTTTTGACCACAGAAGCGAAAATGCCAGTGAATTCTGAAGCCATTGGTGTGATTTTCATTTCTTAAAAGTGTTCCCATCCCGAGTTATGCGTGGTCAAGAACAAGAACAAGAAGAAGAACGAGAAATACGTGGGACTGGGTACGAGTTTCAAAAATTGTTTTGTTCTCTACAACCACGCGGTTTTGTGACATCAAACAAACACGAAACTGCTTGTTGTTGCCTTCTTGTACGACGACGATAACAAGGTAAGCCATCCGCTCGTCGGGAGTCTTGTTAGAAGCGGGTCGCGTTTTTTTAATGACATTCATAATCGGGGTCAAATCCTATATGAGAGTTACTAACGTAACTCTCGATATAGGCCTATTTCAATTTTCCAGTCAACACTTGTTTCCGTGCTTTTTATAACACCATTGGTCAATCCTATATCCCAACAAGGCTATCGTTAGAGAATGTTTTTACTTCTTTTAATTAGATTCATGCGAAACAATGATGGAATATTGCTAATGGTATAGCATTTTCAATCCTTTACCGTAAGGTTATTAATGCACGATACAGCAAGTAGCATAGCGAGAGGGGGGGACGACGACGTAATCTCGTGCCCAGACCCAATGCATCGCAGCCACTGGTGGATTACATCACGGCTATGTAATCCACCAGCAGCTGCGATGCATTGGGTCTGGGCACGAGACCTGGGGGAGGGGGGCATATGTTCCTAGTGGGATAAAAAGGATATAATTAGAACAATGCTAAACATAACGTTATAATGGCGTCATTAAATACATTATCGTAGTGCACAACCTGAATGAAATGCAGCAACAGGGAGGGTCTAGGCATGTAGACAGACCCTTTCTGTACACATACAGCCACTCTGTGGGGAGGTGTTTCTATTGCACGCGCGTGTAATTGGTGCGGGAGACTACTATTAGTCAGATTCAGAGTGTTTTTCGGACTTTCCACACCATTCGACATTACGTGCTGACATTGTTCTATACAGGGTGTTTGCGAAAGAACGCAACGCAATAAAATCCCTATAACTCAGGATTGAAATTAATTAACGGCTTGCATGTTGCGGCAAATACAAATAATCCAATTAGATATTAATCATATTATAAGCGGTTAAGTAACAGTATCAAACCCTCATAAATCAAAATATTCAAAGCCCTCTATTAACAAAGTTCCTCAAGATTGCGGTTTACGATAATTGATTTTAATAACTAATAATAAGTACCACATGATCTGAATATGCGGTGGGGAACAGTACTGATTTCAAGTTCCAAGTTCAATAGTAACATTTAAGACCATCATTTCCTTTAAAGTTATTAAGGTTGAAGCTGTTATGTGGTAAATAGCCATCATAAATTATTCCAGTATAAAATAAAGTACAAAACACTATTTGATTTGGTAATGGTTATTTAATGGTGCGTTATTAAAACTCAAAGTTAATAAAAACGTAGTGGTCATATAGCTTTTTCAAGTTTGATTTGTTGTTTTGAATATTAACTAGTACTTTTTCAAAGTCTCATCAATTTTTATTCTGCAGTTTATAAATCACGTTATTAATTAAAGTTGTCGTACATTGTTTTCTCAATTTAGTTAATTGCAAGCTATTAGATTTTATCTTTTGAAGTGCTAAAGATAAACGAATTGTAACAATGCGACTATTAAAACGTGGTTATTAAATTCATTAAGGAATTAAAGCGTTGCGCTCTTTTGCAAAGACCCTGTATATCAAGATGCACTTCCTGTTATACAGTAGATCTCGTGCACGAACTGTTATAACTTTAACCCCCCGACACCTGCTGTCGCGGTACCGCTACGAATGTGTGGGTTTATCTAACCTTATTTGAAATTTTTCAATAAGGAATTAGCTTTGCAAATAAACAGTATTAGTAAACAAAAAGGCCTCAACGACACTCCGATGGTAATAAATAAGTACAATATTTAACAAGAAGTTATTAAACTTAGGACAAACGTTAAAAAGATTGAGCGGTACCGCTGCGTCTAACGTGCGATAGCGCTTTTTAACGTTTGTCCTAAGTTTAATAACTTCTTGTTAAATATTGTACTTATTTATTACCATCGGAGTGTCGTTGAGGCCTTTTTGTTTACTAATACTGTTTATTTGCAAAGCTAATTCCTTATTGAAAAATTTCAAATAAAGTTAGATAAAGTGTAGCGGTACCCACACATCCGTAGCGGTACAGCGACAGCAAGTGTCGGGGGGGGGGGGGGGGGGGGGGGGGGGGAGGGGGATGGGGGGGGTTAAAACGTATAACAGAGCCGCTTCGAAAACATCAAGTTCATTCCATCTGCTATGCGCCGTTGGAGCCAGAAAACGTCCTCCGTTGTACACAAGCCAATGAGTAAATGACCTACCGCTAAAAGTGTATATAAGTTTTAAGTCGCGTAGTGTTCGAGTGGCTTAAGCTACGATCATGGTATATGTGTTGTGTTCAAAAAGAGTAGCGCACATACCAACGTTGTTCGATTGCAATATTTCGTTGCTAAGCACACGCAGCCATTTCAATATTTCTGGGCGTCGGTCTTTTAATTATTGAAACAGTAGTAGTAGTGGGGAGAGATATTTAATTATCGCGCCAACGCGAACTCACGAACCCCCCCCCCCCCCCCCCCCCCCCCCCCCCCCCCCCCCCCCGCACTTTTCGTGTCGGACGAGGGCTGAGCTGAAAATCCTGCATTCGCCCCTGGTACTTATTCCTTTTCCCCTCACATATATGTGAAATTCCTCTTATTTAATATCACGCGTGACTGTAGTCTCACAAACCAAATAGTTAAAGAGTTGAGAGGCTTGGATTCGTAACGACCCGTTTTAACTTTACCTGATACGTGAGTCACTATATTTTAATACGAAGATAAGCAATAACCGGACGGGAACGTACGACGGCGATGCATTTTGGTCATGCATACCCATTACGTATTATAGCAAACACGCAGTTAGACTAGAACTCTATTCATTGGTTGTCGCGTGATGCGCAGCATTCTGACCATGGGAATGTTCTATTCTACCCTCTCGCTCCTATTGTACAGTAAAGTCTACGGTAAGCCTGCATTTGTCGTATTGGCGTGCATGATAAACAATAAACACTTATGATTATAGACATGGTCGATCCCAGCATGCATCAGTCCGTACCGAACATTTAGCCTATTCTCTGGACAAACATTTATATCGCAACATCTGTTAATGTCGACGTCTAGCTAGCTTGGCCCGACGGCGAGAACTATTCGACTACCTGACATGCAGTTATCTGGCGTATTAACATTGCATGCATGCGTCAACGTCGCTTGTGTGGCACACGGCTTAGCTTCTCTGGGTTGGAATTTGTATTGGGGGGAAATATGCACAATATGCACTCATGTAAACAAGTAAGGGGGGGGGGGGGGGGGGGGGCCGCGGGACTGATCCCCGCATTATAGATCCGCCCTTGCAGATCATCGCTGCGCGGCATCGAGTTTTGTAAGCAGCTGTATTTAGCGTTTAGTTGTACCAGATAATACACTAATTACATATAAGAGCGTCAGTGTTGCAGTGTTTACAAAATGATGCACTTCTCGTCACTCGATCCCTTCCCCATGCACCATTCTTCCAGGAATAGACTCTTTTTTTTTTTTTTTTTGGTGGAACCAGAATCAATTGTAGTGGAAAATAAGTACTATTTCATTGAGGACTTGAGCAATCATGCGGTTTACATAGCCAACTGTTATGATAACTCAGTCCACAGGGCGTACGGATGATTGAGCACACCTGCGTAAGAGTACTGTTCAATCATGCGATGATTTTACAAGCGATTTTAAAATCATTTATGAAATCAAAACTTGATTCGCGGTCTTTTTTTGCTGTGCTTCTTGCATGTATTACCAGAAAGTAGTTCATCATGTATACAGCACCCCCTTCCAGCCGATCATGAATAAATTAATTATGGTAAACAATTTCTTCAACTACACATACACGCGATACAGCGGATTTATTGTTGGCTTCTGGGGCTCCGCCCTGACCGCGCAGGCCTCGGTGTAGATGGGGGTGCTCCTTAGCTAGCAGCGGAGTATCCAGCGAGCCGAGTGCTTGAGCACCACATTGAGCCATAAATGCTACCATTATTAAAATATTTTTTTAATTACATCGGAATACATATTTTCGCGCTGATGCATTATATTGAAGCATTTTACGAAAGTAGTACCACCAAGTGCCTGGAACCTATGTTATCCAAAAGTTTCCTGCTTGCAAGGAACTGCCTAACACCGGAGGGCCACCGTCCCTCACTATTAATTATTATGACGGACACTTGAATTCCTGCATCCGCCCCTGAACAACCACTTTTAAAATTGTGCACTTTTTGCTAAATAGAAATAAGGAAAAAGTTTAAGTGGCTGGGTTTTGCCATTGATTGTCAAATGTGTCATCGCTTGAAGTATGATGCAATGTTACGTGATGTCATACTGTAAGTGATGATCATTACTACGTACATTTGGGTCTGGGTACGAGAGTACATTGATTGGGGGAAAATACAGCACTCTCCCCCAAACCTGCTGTTATGGGGGTTGCACCACTCCTGTATCCACCCCCTGTCAGTTAACCCCACCAACCTCCAAAAGAAAATTTTTAAGTTGTCTACAGCCATGGAACTCAACCCAGCCTATTTATGGAAGAATGCGAGTATCTTCCATCAGTAGCAAAGCTAATGGTCTTGTTGGAAATGGGGACCAATTGAGTAACAGAGTGATCTGTGGAAGGTATGCCCTGGGCCAACTGCATTGGTGCAATAGGTGATCACCTATTATTTATAATGTCTCGGACTCCCCCATATATACCTTCGGTTCAACGAAGTTTCTTCTGATGTCAATGTCAAACAGATGATATCATTATTACACAATCATACAATCATTAGGTGAAGTGGATAACCCTCTTTGACCATTATGACTATCCCGGCCATTTTTACTCTCACATCTTTAGTGCCCTTCTCGTGGGATGAGATTGATGGCAAGTTGTTCACATAATAGAAAGGTAATCGCTGTTAAAATGAAATCATTCCTTGGAAGAAGGTCCTCTTTTATCTATCATGAAGAGAGTGGAAAGTCATTTTGTAAAGGAGCCTGCTTAAGCAAATGATTCAGCCTTGGAAGGAGTTCCCTCAAAAGCAGATTATATTCATGCAGATCCAGAAACCATTGAATGCGACCAAGCTCTGCATCTGCATGCTTATTAATATAATGATGTCAATCAGGGTGTATACATATATGTGATGTGGAGTGCTGCTGATAATAGATAATATATTTGATGAATGAGCAATGATTGAATCATTGCTTCAGTCTACAGGCAACGATAAATTGTCAAAGAATTTATTCAATTGTGCTGCTCTCATGCATATATATGTATGACAGATAAATGGTACTTCTCAAAATATGCTTTTGTTACTGTTGCAGTCTTGTGTGGTGATGATGAAATTCATGAATCAATTTAGCATTGTACTATTTAAAACTGTAAAGAGTTCATTGGGCATCATAACCAGAATTGTTTTTTTTTTTGCAGATAGAATGTCATAACAGGGCATGCTATAATAGTGAAGGAATCAAAACTTAACTGTCCATTTATAAATTACCCTCCCCCTCCACACCCTCCCAGTTTCCTCCCAGACCTTGCCATGTCAGCTCACAGGAGGAACCAGCTGTCCCATGAAGATATGTCCTGACACTGCTGTCAACTACACATGTAATGTTAGCAGCTATGCTGGGAACACAGTGTGGGGTATGCCTTCAGTGGGAGGCTGTGCAGGGACTACAGTCACACTGGCACAAGCTCCCCAAGGACCTGGTTTTTCCTGTCTCACTACTTTCTCAATTGGCACATGTGGACCCTTCAAAGCAACCAACACACCTCCTCTTACAGGCAATAACTGTTTTACCTCCACCCTCTCTGTGGTGGTCACACCAGCAATGGATGGTCTGGTGGTCTCATGTTCCAGCTACAATATGGTGACATTTGTAACCACTGCTATTGGGAATGCAACTATATCAATTCTTGGTAAGCCATGGTGTATTAAACATATTGAAACCAATCAATATTCATGCACTTTGTTATGCACACCATTCTACTTGTTTTTAAATCCTAGCCTTTGTTGGAATCACTTAGTCTAAATTGAAAGAAAAGCATGCACACTTACTGATGACTACATAATTCAATTGAAGTAGTGCTGTGTTTATATTTGTTTAACCCAATCAGTATCCCAACTTAAAGCACCAGTGTACACTCAAAATCGCTGGGTTCCCTAATCATCAGAAGTAGATGCAAAAGTTTTGCCCATATTTTAACTTGGATGCATCTGTTCCTAACTTTGCTTATATAATATGCTCCTCCTTACATAAAATGATTTAAAGGAGTAGTGTAGAATGAGTAGTGTTTTTCCATTCTTGCTCTTTGCAGGATACCTCATCTCAGCTTGAGTTACCAATGTGCTAAAGATAATAGTCAAACTTGTTTCATTTGTTGAATGCAATTGGAATGCATTTCAGTCACTGCACAAAGACCTTTTATAGCACTATGAAGTTCTTGGTAGCTTTTTTCTAGCCATTGGAAATAATTATTAACATCAAAGGTTTACATTTAGCACAATGACACTACCAAATGTTAAGATTTAATTACATTGCATATATATAACCCCTTTGGAGATCTGGCACAAAATAAATCATTTCAGACTTTTTAAAATACATGCCAGCAATAAAAAACCAAGATCATACACATTGCACTCCTTCTGGCCTGAAATAACTCTTAAGTTTTTATCTTTGTGTTTGGAGTTGCAAGTTTAAAGGCATTTCAATTGCAAGCGTTAAATTTTAGTACATCCCACTGTAGAATACTACATTGGGAGGTTGAGTGACACCAAGATCACAAATTCTGTTGCCCTGTACTGTAGTTAATTTTGAAAATGGATGACCAGGTTAGCATACAAAATTACACTTAGAATGTACTATTCTATGCACAAAACATAGTGGAGGGCTTGCGGATTGGGATCATTATAAGCTTAGGAGCTTAGGAACAGGGAGGACTACCTCAAGTGTAAAAATTATCATCAAATAATTAGTTATGATCAGACAAGATACTTGTATACCTCACTGAGCATAGTGCTTGGCTGAACAAAATGTCTGTAATTAAAGCACCTTGGGTCAACTAGATTTACTTTTAGAGACTATTTGTGTTCATACATCACTTGGTGGATTGTATTGATATCTCTTTCCCTACAATGTTTCAGCACCTCCAGTTGCTCCTAATGCTACATTGACCAACATCACAACTGAGCAGCTAACAATGACATGGACATCTGTTCCCATGGCTACCAGCTACAATGTCAGTATCAATGGCAGCACTCCTATCTCCCTACCTGCTAATGCTAACACATACACATTCACTGGACTGACCAATAACACAGTCTACACTGTCTCAGTGGTGGCCATCAACTGTGCTGGGACCAGCAGTGCTGCTATGGCAACTAACGAAACCAGTGAGTGCTGAAGTGTTCAGAGCATTCATTGACAGGGCTGAGGAAGTGTATAGAAGACAAGTCATCAATGGGCAGGGAAACAGGTTATGTAGATGGAGTAATTATATGATCCTACCAATATATCTTGTGGGGTATTAGCTGATAAGCTATTTAATGAAGCAGAGTTGCATGATAGGAAAATATTCAATCTAACCACTCATAATAGGTAGTCGAGTGCTTGTACCAACATCAATACCAGCTGAAAGGACGACACTCACACCATCCCAACGAGCCACTGTCCATCCACCTACTACCACCATTTCATCAGGGTCATGTAAGTTTTGGTGTGTCCTCTTCATCATTTATGCCCTCAATCTTCCGCCAATTGTAATCCTGAATATATGCAAAACCTTTTGCATTCTGTATACACCTTTTTAGGTCCATCTACTTGTATTCTGGCAACTGCCATATGCACAACTACAGTTAGTACATCAGTTAGTTCAGCCATTGGTACAGCAGTTGGTGTATCTGTCTCTGTTACCTTTGTGGTGTCCTTCTCTCTTGGAGTGTTGGTGGCTTCTGTCCTCTGCTACATTTCAAGAAGGTCCACAGGGACATCACACAAACCAAGTTCACATACTGATTCTGCCACTGTGTATAATGAGGTGGGCACTAATAAGAAGATGAAGGGAGATGTCATGGAGATGGATACAAATGCTGCATATGGATCACATAGTTCATAGAAACAGTTTAGTGACATGAATAATGGATCCTGTTGTACTCATAGAACCAAGAGGTGTTAATAAATTGTCTGTTTGTTGGTAATTCACTCCAACTGACATACCACAAATTTTACATACAAGGTGAACAATATCTCTTTTTAAAAATAAAATTAAAATCTCTTTTTAAAAATCGAATTTATACCCATACTTAGCTAACTTCAGCCGTTATTTTGGCGCCCCTGGGCAGGTTATTAGATTCTTTTTAGTGCAACTAGCAAGTATCACCACCTTGCTGCATGTTGACTTTACATCTATACCAATAAGGATCCATCTGCACCATAACACTACATGGCAATCGAGTGTGTGTGTGTGTATGTGTGTGTGTATGTGTGTGTATGTGTATATGTGTGTGTGTATGTGTGTGTGTGTTTGTGTGTGTGTGTGCCAAGAAATATCTATCTGACCTGATGCCTGGATATGATAGAGCATGGCAATCAGATTTTATAAATCCTTACAGCAGTGGATGCATATGGGATAGCATTGTATTTTACACATTGGTGGACCTCATGTTAATCCACAGTCCATCCCCATCTTCCTATGAAGAATACCATAGAGATAGGAATCATTTGAATGACCTTCAGACACTTTGGGTAGGTCACTGTACTGTACCTCGAAAGGCATGGATGCTTGTTTAGTCTCCCATGTGACCGGTCATGTGACCAGCCTCAACCTATTGTGCCACAAGGCATTAATGGCATTTATGCATGAGTGCAGAGTACATAGTTAGCATGGGCTGTGAAGGAGACCTTGTGCCATGGGGTGTGTGGAGGAGACCTGGTGCCATGGGGTGTGTGGAGGAGACCTGGTGTCATGGGGTGTGTGGAGGAGACCTGGTGCCATGGGGTGTGTGGAGGAGACCTGGTGCCGTGCATGGGGTGTGTGGAGGTGACCTGGTGCCATGGGGTGTGTGGAGGAGACCTGGTGCCATGGGGTGTGTGGAGGAGACCTGGTGTCATGGGGTGTGTAGAGGAGACGTGGTGCCATGGGGTGTGTGGAGGAGACCTGGTGCCATGGGGTGTGTGGAGGAGACCTGGTGCCATGGGGTGTGTGGAGGAGACCTGGTGCCATGGGTGTGGGGAGATCAGGTGCCATGGGGTGTGTGGCAGAGATCTGGTGCCATGGGGTGTGTGGAGGAGACCTGGTGCCATGGGGATGTGTGGAGGAGACCTGGTGCCATGGGGTGTGTGGAGGAGACCTGGTGCCATGGGGTGTGTGGAGGAGACCTGGTGCCATGGGGTGTGTGAATTTGCTTGTGCAGGTATACAAGTTTGCTGCAATGATTTGAATAACAGAATTTTTCACTGGAGGTATAGAATCATCTAACTAGTTCATTTCACATTTCATCCTCTATAAAACAAAACACACATCTCCTGTGTATGAAAAACATAAGTGATTGAATATTACTGCATGTCCATTACTACACTCTTAGTCATGTAATGATCAAGGCCATATCACCTGAAGTGAGGGAGAGAGTGAGGGAGAGAGAGAGAGAGAAGAGAGAGAGAGAGAGAGAGAGAGAGAGAGAGAGAGAGAAAGAGAGAGAGAAGAGAGAGAGAGAGAGAGAGAGAGAGAGAGAGAGAGAGAGAGAGAGAGAGAGAGAGAGAGAAGAGAAGAGAGAGAGAGGAGTGCAGATAAAAAGAGGTAGGATTGATTGAGCAACGATAACACTATTATCATGATGCTGTTCATAAACATGGTGTATGGGGGGGTATCTTCATGAATTAATATCATTGGTTACAATTCTTTTTAATGCCCTCTATATTGATAGGCAACATCTTTTCAATCTACTATTGCTGGTTACCTCAGGATGAGTGCTAAAGCTATCACACCCTCACCCTCACCCCACACCACTCCCTTATTTGGATAATATAATTTATGATTATCCAATTATCAAATGATGAATGATCATAGCTGGCAAATTAGTTTATGCATTTCAAGGTTCAAATCTTTGTTCAAAAGATGTCAGCCCACTTTTCACTCGATGCCACACATGCCTGTAATTATATACTTACACACATACACACACATGCACACACAAACACACATACACAAACACACACAAACACATAAACACACACATAAGCACACACATGCACACACACATAAACACACATGCACATACACATAAACACACACACACGTGCACACACACACACAAGGAGGTCAAAAAATCTCAGGTGGACAAGCACTTACTCATCATGGCTTGCTACTGGTGACCCTGTGTTGGACATGTCCTTTGGTGGCAGAGGTATAGCGTTCTTATCATTTCTGTATGTAACAAAAAATGCACACCACTTAAGGTACTGGTTGCTACTTTAATACACACACACAACACACACACACATGAACACACATGTACACACACACACACACACACACACACAAGGTCACAAATCTCAGTGGACAAGCACTTACTCATCATGGCTTGCTACTGATGACCCTGTGTTGGGAGGGATGTATGAGAGAGCTGACCCCACAGAACCACATGCCTCCTCACCTTTCCTCTTCTGCATCACCACAATCACCACCACCACCACCACAATGGCCACTGCTAGCACCACTATGACTGCTACTGCAACACCTACTCCAATACCAACAACAGAGGTGGTAGGTGTTGGTCCACTGGTGACTGTGGCTGTGACTCCAATACCAACAGCAGAGGAACTAGAGGACTGTGATGTTGGTCCACTGGTGACTGTGGCTGTAGGTCCTGCCATTTAGTAAATTATAATTCTAAGTTATAATGTACACACACTGTTTAATTTGCATGCTCCATAAGCAACGAAAGTAATTATTAGCCAATTGGTAACAGTTTATAACCCTAGAAGCATAAAAAGGAAACTTGATTCGAAATGATTTATTAAGAGATTCCTTAATTGCAGATGATCAGTTGGCAGAGCACAAAATCCAACTTTTTTTTGGAGATACTAACTAACTCGTAAGCACAGAAACACATGAAGATCAGTACTTAGTTCAAAACAAGGACATATACCTGTACCACCACACTGCTCACCTGATGGTTCCACTGCTGAAGAAGCCACACCTAGATGATGCAAAAAATGATCAACGTTGGACATCGCGTCTTAGGTGATGTGATAGGAAGGGATCATGTGACATAAGATTACATTGTGAGCAGACATTGCTCCCCATCATAAGGATGAGTTGCTAGTACAAACAACGCTCTAATGACTTCCAAATCATCCACATGTTATACACATATACATACGATACATACACAAATGTCACAATTTTATTTTTCACTAAGAATGGCCCGGACCCAGCCTGTCACTTCACTCAAGGACTTTTCCATTTATAAGCTATTTTTTCAGCCAAGCGCTTGATCAAAACATTTGCTTCGCGACCTAAAACTCCATCTATTGAAACAACAAAAGGGGAGAAGGTTGCACGCCTTGTTTGAACGGCTTCTAGATATTTCTTCTTCTCTTGTTCAGCTGTTTGTAGCACTGCTTCTAGTACGCTTTATGTATGACGGGGCATCTGTGTCAACAACTAGAATGTCAAACAATGCTTCAGTCTGTGGCTGCCAAATTCCCCTAATGTCCAAGTGAGCAATCAAAGCAGGTGTGCCTCTTGCATTATCAGCCTCCTGCACAACTGGCTCTCTAATTACATCTTTGAATGCAATGGATGCCAGATCACCAAGAGCATCCCTCACTTCATTGTGCCTCTGAGTAACTAATCCATCTTTCTTACAATCTAGAGCATGCTGAAAAGTATATTTGTCACCACAGCCATCACAACGTTTAAAAAAGGACGGTGATATCGCAGTGCCAGTGTATCTGTGAACTCAGTTGGTGAGAGATCTAAGCGGTGATGTGACACCGGTATTACAGTTAACCAGATAGATGCCTTGCTGTCAACTGCACTCTTGACTGCATGCTTCTTATCCCCACTCAAAGATGTCATAATGGATGCAAGTGTACATTGTTGGGAAGTGTTGAGTGCCACTTTCTGCTGTTTCTTAGCTTCATGCATCTGATAGTTGTGATCAAAAACATAGAATTCTTCATGTCCCCTTATGGCATCTACAATCTTCTTTGTGCAAGTTCTTGAAGTGGAAAAAGCAATTCCCACAGAGTCAACAGGATCATTAATACCCATCCCTCCCAGGCAGGCTGGCAATGTAAACAGAGGCTCACACATCACCATCTAAAATAGCAGGCCAGAAAATTGCATTTATTTGGTCACGCAAACAAAGAAAGGAAGCACTGCAATTTGGAATTACACGCTGCAAGAAGGACCATTCAAATTGCATAGATTATGACAGAGCAGCATAAGCTGCTTGAGGGTAATGTTCTGCCGCTTTTGCTAACTTCAGTATATGAGACATCCAATCCTTTTCATCAACAAACCTCTTCATATGTTCTTCATCACCAATAAACCCTCCGAGGAAACGATGACCCCTGAGAACTTTGATACCCAAGTCATGAAAGCAGGCATTAGCAGCATCAACATCTACCACCACAACAATCTTTTTAGGTTCAGGATAGTATCCATAACTTGGGCCTAGTTGACAAAGCTATTGGAACCAATCATGAAGCAGTGGAAGCTTTGCAGCACATGCAGAGTCATCAGTGTACCAATTTTGTGTCCATTTCTCATTCTCCAAAGCTTTGATAGAGGTGTCATTGCAGCTGCATACATGAGCATGGACAAGGGATCGCCTTGACCTACACCCTCTTTACTGAATCAGAGAACAATATTGTTCACAGGCTTACAA
Organism: Eunapius fragilis; assembly: GCA_963681505.1. Classification (NCBI taxonomy): domain Eukaryota; kingdom Metazoa; phylum Porifera; class Demospongiae; order Spongillida; family Spongillidae; genus Eunapius; species Eunapius fragilis. The sequence continues at coordinate 13,207,736 of OY811973.1, read as the reverse complement.
CCACTTCTGAACAGTCAAAGCATATGATCAATGCATCCCACCTGAACCCCTTAATCTCCAGAGGTCTGATATGTAGGGCAAAGTACTAAACCTAGGGGGGGCTGTATGTAAGGTTATGAATTTTTGATTCAGCCAAGGACTACACGTATCTATGAAGACTTCTTACAAATAGCAGCAAAATACAACAATTCCCAGCATCAAACCATGAGTTCTGTAATCAAGATAGACCTTGTATGCATAATCCGTTTAAAATTTGGCTTACAAAAAACAAATCTGATAAATTATAAACTTGGAAGCAACTACTTACTTGTTCTGTTTGTCATCACTGCAGCACTGCTGATCCCAGCACAGTTGATGGCCACCACTGAGACAGTGTAGACTGTGTTATTGGTCAGTCCAGTGAATGTGTATGTGTTAGCATTAGCAGGTAGGGAGATAGGATTGCTGCCATTGATGCTGACTCTGTAGCTGGTAGCCATGGGAACAGATGCCCAGGTCACTTTTAGCTGGTCTGAATAGATGTTTGTCAGTGATGTAATGGTTGGATCATCTGGAGGGGCTGAAACATTGACATGTGTATATGAAAGTTGTTGTGTACCAGAATTACACAATGACACCCTACATCAATATCCATGGCAACCAAAATAGCCTAATGGTCCTTATTGCTATTTCTCCTACAGTATCACACAGTGTAGTTGCTAAGTGAAGAGTTTCATATTTCATCATCTATCATGAAGTCATGTACGTCCTCTGAGGACTATTACCATACAAAGTACAGGCTCCTATGACAAGGATACGCCTCTCATGAGTTCTGCCAAACACAAGAAGCCTGTGTATGCAAAAAGTGTACCACTGGAACCAAATTGCTGCTTGTGCCAACCCTATTCGCGAGAAAGGATAGTGTTGTGTTGGATTTTGAAATGTCAGCTTAGTTAATGTCAAGCCCGAATCCATCACAATACAGTTGCTTCTGTGAGTTCTGCCATGGAGATGACACCTGTTACACCTGATGACACCTGTTACATCTGATGACACCTTTTACACCTGATGACACCTGTTACACCTGATGACACCTGTTACACCTGATGACACCTGTTACACCTGATGACACCTGTTACACCTGATGACACCTGTTACACCTGATGATCACTTCAAACGTGCATCTGCATTGCAAGCACAGGTTTTGAAGGAATGTGCCTGTCTAGTGCATATGCTGGTGAGTGTGTAGTGGCACCGTTATTATCACTCTGCTCCATCAAAGAGCCCCTAAGATCTGGAGCTGATTTCTCATCTGATTTATAAATGTTTCCTGTGTGGGTAGATCATCAAACATAAATAAGCTCCCCCATTTAGTAAACTGTTGGACTTTATGCTCTTGAGGCTGATGGCTTTGCACTTCAGTGTCTGCTGATGTCTTCACTCCACTCCTCACATGTACTGCTGTAGCTAAGGAACGTAAGTGGAGGCCATGCAGCTCATCCCACAGGGTGTGATCCACATCAGACAAGGGAGCCATTACATCAACCACCTTGTCAACAATGGTAAAACTGTCAGTATAAAAATTGACTTTTATGTAGTCCATCCCTGCTCATGCCTCTTGCAGCTTTCCACCACCAGTGATGTTGTTGGCTATGGTGTAAAGCAGAGCCTTTCCAATAGGTGTCCCACATGTTTAAACCTATATTGATGCAAGAACACTTCTTATCCCTCTGGCTGACGTGCCCCAGGCATATATTGCATCACTGAAACAACTTGTTCACATTTTCAAGCCAGGGTGGACGAGCTATATCTGACAGAAGATGTAGCACTTCATGAATACAGGCACACCTGTTCTTATGTGAACAGTGCTACGGTCAACCTTGCAGTAGAATTATTTATACTGATACGTATACTAAACTGGTACATGTAAAGATTAATAAGCCAGTAATCTCAAAGGGGAAGATGGGGGGGGGGGGGGGGGGGGTTCCTGGGCAACATGGAAACCTCTATGGATACGCTCCTGCTAGACATGGTGGTCGGCAGGAGACCAAATATGAATCCCAAGCTTGCAAGCCACATGGACTGCAGTGCATGCAGAGGAACATTACTGTTCTATGACAGGCTGAGGTGTGTGGCTATAGCCAAGCTGGATCAGATCCCCCACAAGGCATGCAGAGATAGCCGATGTGCTGTTGTCCATCTATCAGTGTGAGCATCACACTTTTATGTACGGCCCATGTGATGCTGGCTGACCAACAGTCCCACCAGACGAAGTAGGCCATCTCTGAAATGGATAGCATATGTTTGTATTTGACTTCAAACAGAAGTCCCAGGTCAAGTGAGGGTGGTGGGAAATAAGGTATGCTATGGTAGGGAGTGGGTGTGTACATCAAGCCATACTCTGAAGGTGCCAGCTACTGTAGTCTCCTAACAAACCACACATGGAAATGGATTTGACAGCAGATACGACAGCAAGAAGTAGAGATGACAAAGGATGGTTGTGATGTGTATGATGACATGCACAGAATGGGCAGGAAGAGGACCATGTACACACAGAGGAGGATGTACACACAGAGGAGGATGTACACCTAGAGGAGGATGTACACCCAGAGGAGGCTGTACACCCAGAGGAGGATGTACACCTAGAGGAGGATGTACACCCAGAGGAGAATGTACACCCAGAGGAGGATGTACACCCAGAGGAGGATGTACACCCAGAGGACGATGTCATTGAAAAGGCAGAGTGGCAAAGATGTGTGTGACGTTCGCACCAGCACACACACCTGCCTGTCTGGTGCGGGCAATGGTGGCAGGAAGGTCTCCACCCCTCTACTAATAGTTTGCTGTAGCTCTTATGACCATCTCTGTTTGCAACACAACTGTGCTACTGGTGAAGCTAGATTTTAGGGCTCCATATTGTACTGCTGTGATCCCCACCATTAGCTGAGTTCTATGGAGATAATTACATCACTACTGATGGTAAAGCAGGAGATCCAGTTCTTCCGCAGTCTTGGTCTGTAAGTGCCACCAGTCACCAATTTCTTCATGCCATGCCTGTTCACTGAGTACCCCTATGGGTTCAACTTCACTGGTACTGTGTTATTAAGGCACATGTGTGCAAGCAAGGAAGGATAGGAGTCTATACAAGGGCATGAGTAACTGCGAGAAACAGTATTGAAGGGGATATGGGAAGGCAGAAGCTGCTTATGAACCACATGTGTGGTGGAGTTGCTATACCTAAAGATGTGCTCAGTAATGCGATGAAGCCAATGAGCTTCTGTCCAGGATGGACTTATCTGTCAGAGAAGGTGCTATTGATCGGTCCTCGAATAACTGCTGTAACTTTGAGCCTAACTTTTATGATGGTTAGGTCCACACGAGAATGTGCATGCATCCAGAGTTGACTTCAAATGTAAACACCCTTATTCATCAGTGATGGAAATCTGGGGACATGGTAAGGGGAACATCTCTGGTGACGGTGTGCTTGCCAGGGTTGATGAGCTGCAACTGCAGAAAGCTATTAGGCTGAACAATCTTCCACTTGCAGGGAAGATACGACTATAGCAAGCCCCAAGCTCACAAAAGAGCTGTTGGTTATGAGCGTGGAAGGCAGCAAAAAGATGGTGAGACCAACCTCAAGGCAAAGGGCCAGGGTAACCTATGAGATTTAGAGAAGAGCTTGTCCAAATGGATAAAACCTGAACTGGAGGGTTCTTTCACTATCTTATAAATGCCCAAACATTACATACCTACATAATTTAGCTGCCTGAAAGCTAAATGTGCGTATGTACATGTAATTATATAAATTATTTTCTTGTTCCCACAACTGCTTATCCCCCTCAGGACTCACAGACTTGTCCCCCTCAGGACTCACATACTTGTCCCCCTCATGACTCACAGACTTGTCCCCCTCACGACTCACAGACTTGTCCCCCTCACGACTCACAGACTTGTCCCCCTCAGGACTCACAGACTTGTCCCCCTCAGGACTCACAGACTTGTCCCCCTCAGGACTCACATACTTGTCCCCCTCAGGACTCACAGACTTGTCCCCCTCAGGACTCACAGACTTGTCCCCCTCAGGACTCACAGACTTGTCCCCCTCAGGACTCACAGACTTGTCCCCCTCAGGACTCACATACTTGTCCCCCTCAGGACTCACAGACTTGTCCCCCTCACGACTCACAGACTTGTCCCCCTCACGACTCACAGACTTGTCCCCCTCACGACTCACAGACTTGTCCCCCTCAGGACTCACAGACTTGTCCCCCTCAGGACTCACATACTTGTCCCCCTCAGGACTCACAGACTTGTCCCCCTCAGGACTCACAGACTTGAGGAATGGCACACACTGAGCAAATATTAATTTCAGCCTGCCCACCTTGTTAGCTACCCCCTGGGTTCTTTATGGTTTCCAACAGCTTCACCATGGTATTGTATGTTGAGATGGTCAATTACAATGTTTAAATATACAAATGAGAATCTAATTCAGGACTACCCTAACAGCTGGCATAACAGCATGACTTCATTTATTGCAGCCTGACACTCAAATGAATACAAGGTAAAACTAAAGTCTTACCTTGTATTCATTGGAGTTGCATTTAGAACTATAAACACTTGTACCTATGATGTAAACACTTGTACCAATGATGTAAACACTTGATACCCTAACGGCCGGCATACACAGGTCCACTTCCTGCCAACTTATTGCCTGATACTTAAATGAATATGAGTAAAATTTAGTAAACAAATGTTTTACAAAACTAATTTGAGTTGCAGGTGATAAATCGCCAGGAAGTCCTACATCATTACATCTGACATGAATGACTCCAATTGAAACACTATCATTCTCGAAACAGTTCCAGCAGTGAAGTCAGCAGCAAAGAAAAAATCTTAAGAGTCCTTAACTCAGCTATTCTATCTCCTTGAGCGAATCATGTCATATTAAAATCATTTGAAATTTAGCTTCTGTAATGCAAACGAGACCGAATGTAAGAGAACTTATTATGTTTGTTCTATATAATGATGTACAATGGTTCAAGTATTATTTAATGTTCAATACACACCATGGCTTACCAAGGACTGATATAGTTGCATTCCCAATAGGGGTGGTTGCATATGTCACTGTATTGTAGCTGGAACATGAGACCACCAGACCATCCATTGCTGGTGTGACCACCACAGAGAGGGTGGAGGCAAGACAGAAGAGGTTATTAATAAGAGGAGGTGTGTTGGTTGCTGTGTAGGGTCCACATGTGGCACTTGAAAATGTATTGAGACAGGATTGACCAGGTGCTGGAGGACCCTGAGCCAGTATGAGTGAAGTCCCTGCACAGCCTCCCACTGAAGGCACACCCCACAGTGTGTTCCCAGCATAGCTGCCAACATTACATGTGTAGTTGACAGCAGTGTTAGGACATATCTTCGTGGGACAGTTGGTCCCTCCTGTGAGCTGACATGGCAAGGTCTGGGAGGAATCTGGGAGGGTGTGGAGGGGAGAGAAATTAATAAGTGTTGAAGAGTTGAGTTTTGATGCCTTCACTTTTATTGTATGGCCTGGTATGGCATTCTATCAGCGAAAACATTGACACTGGCAATGCTCAGAATATGATTATTCATACTCTGTATGTGAGGTCATGTGTACATAGTTATGTTACCATGTCACATCACATCCAAAGTACATAAAAAAAGCAATGTCAATGTTTTTGTCAATACAGGTAAGGCGAAGTGAAAGATGCTTAGGTCAGGCCACAGCAGTCAGTCAGGCCACTCAGGCTATGGACTGACCACTTTTTGCTCGAGATTCACCTCAACAAATGTGTGCATACTGCATTAATAGTTATGTAATTGTACATCATTATAATCACAAATTACCCAATTCATTGGTTGTAATGATTCAGCTATGAATAATTGCAATTCCTCCATGCTGCTAGTTTCTTATTCAAAATACCAGATATATGTAGCATTGATGTTGTATTATCAATGTCATTTAAAAAAACGTGATTGGTTCCATGTCATAAGACCAAGCACTTTTTAGAAAACTAATCGTTGTGAAGCATCTCTCCATCATGTGACACCGTAAACACGCACGTGCACACATATGACAAGTTTGTCCATTCCATAGTTCTCGTTGAGGCTAAATCGGTTTGAGACTAAATGCTAACAACGTCATCACTCTAGAGCTAATTGCGTCATCGCCTTGAGGCAATTCTCGTGATTGCCTACAGTCCAAATGTAATTGCGTCATTGCTTTGGGCGAAACAGGGTTTGTGTCTTGAGCGTTACCTCCAGGGCCACCGTATGCACACGCGCACACACACAACACACACACACACACACACACACACACACACACACACACACACACACACATAAACACATACATACACAACACACATACACTTTAGTAGATGAAGCACTGCCTACAACAAAAAGCATAAATGTACTGGAGGCAATGAGATATAACTATCTAGTGATCAAGAGGAAGCTATGAGACATGACCATGTAGTGAAAGGCATGAGACAAGGGGGTGTAGTTGAGGTATGAGACATGAACATGTAGTGAAAGGCATGAGCATGTGAGGTTATGCATGTCTGTGTGTGTGTTTACAATTTTTAAATCTGAAAGGGGTGAGACATGCAGATGATGAAAAATGGTGTGTGGTTAGTACATCTGTGTGTGTGCAGAGTGTAAATCCAGACAAAACTTCTGCCCAGCTGTGGTTATACCTCACTCTGAACTTATAGTGAAGGAAGGGCATGGGACATGAGTGTGTAGTGAAGGCTATGAGACAAGTGATGGCTGTAAGACAGGACCATACACTGGAGGTGGTAATGGAGGCTATGAGACATAAACTTGTAATGGATGCTGAGCCAGGACCATGCAGCGAAGATTATGATACCAATGATGGCACCCTTTGGTAACGGAGAAGCTGTACACGGAGAGGGAGGAGGGGAGGAGGGAGTGTGACATGGTACTAAACATAAACCAAAGATTACCTGCAGCTATGATGCTCCATGTTGTTATGACAACCCAAAATAGTACACACACACACACACACACACACACACACACACACACACACACACACACACACACACACACACACACATGAGCTCGAGCAATGCACACACACCATACACACACGAGCTCACTTCTTGTAACCACTGTGATGGTGAGGTTGTTGCTATTGACCACACCCCCAGAACACCAGTAGGTGCCACCAACTGCACTTGTAGTGAATATGGATGACAGCACAGCCTGGTTGGGGGCTATGAACGTGGTGCTGATATTGACCCCATTCCTGTACCAGGTGATGACCAGGTTAGGAACGGAGGACTGACATGTTAGCATAATGGTGCTACCCTCAGTGGCCATAGACTGCCCTGTCAGTGTTAGAAAGGCTAAAAGTAGGAGGATGAAGGAAGGGGAGGGAGATGGGAGGGGATGAAGGATGGGGGGGGGGGGAGAGGGGGGAGGGGAGGGGATGAAGGATGGGGGGGGGAGAGGGGAGAGGGGAGGGGATGAAGGAAGGGGAGGGAGATGGGAGGGGATGAAGGAAGGGGAGGGAGGGGGAGGGGATGAAGGAAGGAGAGGGAGATGGGAGGGGATGAAGGATGGGGGGAGAGGGGAGGGGATGAAGGAAGGGGAGGGAGATGGGAGGGGATGAAGGAAGGGGAGGGAGAGGGGAGGGGATGAAGGAAGGAGAGGGAGATGGGAGGGGATGAAGGATGGGGGGAGAGGGGAGGGGATGAAGGAAGGGAAGGGAGAGGGGAGGGGATGAAGGAAGGGGAGGGAGAGGGGAGGAATGAAGGAAGGAGAGGGAGAGGGGAGGGGATGAAGGAAGGGAGGGAGAGGGGAGGGGATGAAGGAAGGGAGGAGAGGGGAGGGGATGAAGGAAGGGGAGGGAGAGAAGAGGGGATGAAGGAAGGGGAGGGAGAGGGGAGGGGATGAAGGATGGGGAGGGAGAGGGGAGGGGATGAAGGAAGGGGAGGGAGAGGGGAGGAATGAAGGAAGGAGAGGGAGAGGGAAGGGATGAAGGAAGGGAGGGAGAGGGGAGGGGATGAAGGAAGGAGAGGGAGATGGGAGGGGATGAAGGATGGGGGGAGAGGGGAGGGGATGAAGGAAGGGAAGGGAGAGAGGAGGGGATGAAGGAAGGGGAGGGAGAGGGGAGGAATGAAGGAAGGAGAGGGAGAGGGGAGGGGATGAAGGAAGGGAGGGAGAGGGGAGGGGATGAAGGAAGGGAGGAGAGGGGAGGGGATGAAGGAAGGGGAGGGAGAGAAGAGGGGATGAAGGAAGGGGAGGGAGAGGGGAGGGGATGAAGGATGGGGAGGGAGAGGGGAGGGGATGAAGGAAGGGGAGGGAGAGGGGAGGAATGAAGGAAGGAGAGGGAGAGGGGAGGGGATGAAGGAAGGGAGGAGAGGGGAGGGGATGAAGGAAGGGGAGGGAGAGGGGAGGGAGAGGGGAGGGGATGAAGGAAGGGGAGGGAGAGGGGATGAAGGAAGGAGAGGGAGATGGGAGGGGATGAAGGATGGGGGGGGGGAGAGGGGAGGGGATGAAGGAAGGGAAGGGAGAGGGGAGGGGATGAAGGAAGGGGAGGGGATGAAGGAAGGGGAGGGAGAGGGGAGGGGATGAAGGGAATGGAGGTAGCGGGGAGGGGATGAAGGAAGGGAGGGAGATGGGAGGGGATGAAAGAAGGGAGGGAGATGGGAGGGGATGAAGGAAGGGGAGGGAGAGGGGAGGGGATGAAGGGAGGGGAGGGAGAGGGGAGGGGATGAAGGGAATGGAGGGAGCGGGGAGGGGATGAAAGAAGGGAGGGAGATGGGAGGGGATGAAGGAAGGGGAGGGAGAGGGGAGGGGATGAAGGAAGGGGAGGGAGAGGGGAGGGGATGAAGGATGGGGAGGGAGGAGGGGATGAAGTAAGGGGAGGGAGAGGGGAGGGGATGGAGGGAATGGAGGGACAGAGGGGACGGAGGGAGGAAAGGATGGAAGGAGGAGGGGATGGAGGTGGGAGAGGGAGGAGTTGGGAGAGGGAGGTGGTGGGTTAGCAGCTTAAATGTGGCAGGATGATCTTACGGCACAAGCTAACAGTCAGGTCAAGCTTTGGTTCACTTGGAATCTGGCAGGAGTACACAGTTGCATCCGTTGTAAGAAGACCTGTTATGGTGAGTGTGTTTGATGTCTGTGAGGTGCGCCCAGTTTGGGTAACAGCACTGGTGATCAGAGGAACAGGGACGGGGTAGCCATAGACAGTACACACTAGCTGGATGGTGGAGCCCACAGTGATACATTGAGGCATGGCAGTGAAGCTAATTATGCTGGGAGGAACTGTGGGACCAGAGAGACAGCAGGGGGAGGAGGGGAGGTGACCGTATGACAATAGAGTGTGACCTTACCTTCAGGGGTGACAAAGACAGCAGAGGAGTTTAGCACTGTTTTGGCAGAGAATGATGCAAAGTAGTACCCTTGAGTGGATAAGTCCAATGAATAAATGGCCAGAGAGGTGTTGTACAAGATGGAGCCAGTTGTGTTATCAGCTGGGATGGTGGTGATCTGGTAGACATTGTTAGTCTGGATGACAGAGCCATTGAAGTACCAGAGGACATTAGCTGGGGGGTCAGCCTGGACTTGGAGGGTGAGGGTAACATTGCTGCCCACTGGCTTCACCAGTGGAGACACTAAATTCTGGGGCTGAAGCTTTAGGACTGGGGAGGAGGTAGGACACAAAGGTGGAGGCTTAGACCATTTCCATGTGCTCAATAAGAACCTTCTATTCCTACCCACATATGCCTGGTCCACACCTGGTGTGCTCCCATAACCCCTCCCACTTCATACCTGGTGCCCACAATCCCTCCCTCTCCATACATGGTGCTCCCACAATCCCTCCCTCTCCATACATGGTGCTCCCACAACCCCTCCCTCTTCCCACATGGTGCTCCCATAACCCCTCCCACTTCATACCCGATATTCCCATAACCAATCCCTCTCCATACCTGGTGCTCACACAACCCTCCCTGTTCCACATGGTGCTCCCACAACCCCTCCCTCTTTGCACATGGTGCTCACACAACCCCCCTCTTCACACATGGTGCTCCCACAACCCCTCCCTCTTCACACATGGTGCTCCCATAACCCCTCCCTCTCCATACCTGGTGCTCACACAACCCTCCCTGTTCATACATGGTGCTCCCATAACCCTCCCTCTTTCACACATGGTGCTCCCATAATCCCTCCCTTTTTCACACATGGTGCTCCCACAACCCCTCCTCCCTGTTCACACATGGTGCTCCCATAACCCTCTCTCTTTCACACATGGTGCTCCCATAATCCCTCCCTCTTTCACACATGGTGCTCCCATAACCCCTCCCTCTTCACACATGGTGCTCCCATAACCCTCCCTCTTCAAACATGGTGCTCCCATAACCCCTCCCTCTCCATACCTGGTGCTCTCACACCCACGGCCCACTGCCACCAAACAGAATTGCTTCCATTGGACACGGAGCACTGGTACATTCCAGAGTCATTCACCAACTGAGAAGCAATGCTCAGAGATGAGGCAGCTATCTGTAGGCGGGAAGTACTGCCGAGTACTGCTCCATCTTTGTACCACGTCAGTGTAATACCAGGAGTGGCTCTGTATGCACAGCTCAGGGCCAAACCCTCTCCTTGAAAGGCAAACACACTGGTGTTGCTGGGAGATGGGGTCAATGATGGAGCCCCTGTGTTCAGAGGGTATTGGATTAAAGGACATATAGTGCCACAGGGACCATCACCTTACCTAACACTGTAAGCGTGGCCGCATAGGTTGCTACTTGAAAAGCACCATAGTTCACAATACACTGCACCACAGTTCCATCATCATTCACTGTCACAGGTCCTGCTATATTCACGATGGCTGCCTGCCCTAGCCCCCCTGTAGCCATGAACTGTGATCCAGGAGGTGCTGACAGAATTGAGTAAGAATATGCGGTTGGCCCTAAGCTTGCTGCAACAATAGCAAACGTGACACTAGTGTCTCCATCATACGCAATCATGTTTTGAAGTGGCTTATAAATGATCAGCTGGTTGCTGGTATAGCCTGAAAAATAGTGGGTGTCAGCACAGGGCACCTAGTGCTATCTCAGCACCTGTGCCAAGCACTAGGTGCTGGCACTAACACCTGGTGCTAACAGATACCAGAGATAATATATAAATTGGCAACGCGTCACGTGAGCCATAGTGTGCCATCCGACCTACTGTGAACACGTACATCGAAGTGTGAAAGGGGTACGAAAATTCGCTGGCGTTTTGGAACAAAGATGGATAAGCACGTTTCACTGTAGTACGCAAGCAGGTTATTGTATATGTGTATTTTAACAAGTGTTTCAGGATCGAGACTCAGAGTTCTCCGCGTGATTTTATTTTTGCCTAAGTTCAGCGAAAATTTCCAATGTTGAGTGCGCTCTTTTTTGTGGGACAGTATCTAGTGAATCGACGGGTGATTCTTTCTGAAATCCGTTACCCCAACTTAAAAATGGTTGTATTTTAGCGTGCCATTCTTGTTTTGCCAATAACGCGCTCACCCCGTAACCAAAATTCAAGACTATGAAGGGTGTGCACAGCCATCAACTTGCCAGTTATCTCGATGAGTTTATGTGGCGAGAGAGGTATGGCAGGACTAATGAGGAGGCTTTTAACTCTATCCTCACAGACATTAGTTTACAATACGTTGTATGAATGGGTTGAATTGTTTGTTGAATATCATGCAATGGTCGTTATGTCCTTATATGCCACTTGACTCACTCCACCCTCTTACATGACTAGGATTGAGAGTGTGGCATTGGCTGGCTGTGACAGCATGCATGTAGTCTATGTGTGGATTTCCCCCACATCCCCCCCCCCCCCCCCCCCCACACACACACACCTTTGTACAAGGTGCCTATGAGCATGATATGTACACATATTCATCCAGACAGGAGGGAGGTATGTATGTACATGTAAGTATGTATGTACCCCTACCCCTGGTGGGAGCTGTCTTACTCCCTCTGCCTTTCTACTTACATGACTAGGATTGCATGTGGCATACGTCCCGGGAAGTACAGTACATATACAGTGTATCTGTTGATTGGTTGTTAATTAAGATAATGAAAGTCAGCTCATTATAAATTCATAGGGGCCGTCCGTAGGGGATGATCCGCTATGCAAGCTAGTACATACTGGCTTGCCATGGGCGTCCCCAGTGGGGGGGGGGCGGGGGGGCCATGGCCCGCCCCTTCGGGACTGAATGGCGCCCCCCCCCCCCCCCCCCCCTCCCCTTGTAATAAAAGTTAACATACATGCGCACCCCCACTGGCTGAATTGGCTGAAAGCAGACAGCACCCGCCGTCCACTGGTTGAATCTGCCGAAAGCGCGGACACCTCATTGATTGAATCGGCCGAAAGCTGACATCAGCACCCCCTCCTCCCCCCCCTCACCACTGGTTGAATCTGCCGAAAGCGGACAACGTAATCGCGGCTGTCAAATGGCGTCCCTTGCCCTATCCTGACCCCCCCCCCCCCCCCCCCCCTCCCTTCCAGAAAAGCTGGGGGCTCCCATGAACTTGTAGCACATTCCTTACATTTTAGCGTCCAAGTATAGTGATGTGCACCACGCGTTTGGTTGACAACTTGCATTTTTTCGAAGGGAATGTGAATTTACTCGCAAAAGAACGGCGAGCGCCCACAGCCTCGCGAGAATAGTCTGTTTCTTGATCGTTGAGTACTACCACTAGCCTGCTCTGTCCAGCTTTATTGCTGTTGACAAGAGTGTGTTGTTCCCTTCTTGAATGAAAGTTTTAACATGCAACCACTACTGCTTAATGTTTCATCTCCCGCAATCCTTATTTAAGGATGGCCACTTTCTAAAAGAATGATGTAAACTTGGTGCTTTATTTTATATTAGTGTTTCACTAGATTCAAGATCATACAGATCAGCGATACTGCCGCGATTAAAACAGGTTTGGCTTGCTCAAAAACCGGTATTACAGTGTAAATACGGCGAAACCGCCATTTGCCGCCGGCGATATACTAGTGAGCAAAATTAACTCAACTCAGGCGACGTATGGCAAGGAAGGGCAGGTTTCTGGTAGCTCAAGGAGTAGAATTTACACTGTCAGATGGATCTGTGGAACAATATCCACGGCGTCGACAATCTACGCTCACTTACCGTCCGATTGCATTACACTCGAAAGCGTCAAGCTAAGCAACCCTGCTTAGATACCGAGGGAGCCGCAGAAAGCGACGGATGTAGTTCTTCAGTATGGATGGATGACATACATGTAGGCTATAGGTGACCAAAGTGGCATGCAGCACTGCATGATGCGTCAAACGACAGTGACAGCGACAGCAACAGTAGACCTAGGCAATGGCGTGGTCTCCTCGAGTGTGATTAATTGGGGCTAAGCTCCATTAAGCTCGAACACATATTGTATGTCAATTGGCAACGCTTCCTAGATCTCCCGTAAACCCCCCCCCCCCCCCCCCCCCCCCCACCACCATTCTACATGGTACTAGTACTGTACTCAATGATAAAGGACTAGAAAGCACACTGTTCGATGGAGCGGCGGCAGAACAACCACAAACAGTGCACGTGGTTTCAGTGACGCTGGCGTTTGAGCAGAAGGGAGCATCTACATCCGCACACGTCATTATACAAATGCTTGATATTAATTTTGAAGTGTTATGGTGTAAATAAGCATAACTTATTAACCACAAGTTATTTCTTCAACGAATCAGGTTGTGAGTATAGCTGGATCAACTGACTATCAGAGAAAATCAAGAGTTT